>JAJIYU010001640.1:0-34642 GCA_030144865.1 Tinospora cordifolia | reverse complement strand
GAGATGAGCCATAGGATCTTCAAGTGCTGAACCTCCAAACTGTTGCTGCTGCACCATGGTGATTAAAGATGGCTTCAGCTCGAAGTTATTTGCATTAATAGGAGTCCTTGCAATGCCTGAGTAGTTATTGTTCAAGACTAGTTTGAAGAAGTCTCTCAATGGTGCCTCGCGATGCTGTTCATCTCTGTTATTTCCCACACCAGAACATCCACTGTCAGCCATTGTTGTTGTTCGCCTTTGAGCTTCCAATCTAATTTGATTAATGGTTTTCAGCAAATCTGGATCATAAGGATCAACTGGGCGTTTACTCGTGCAAACCTGAAACTCAAACACACACACACAGATCAAGTGTATTCAATGCGGTCTTTACTAAAAAAAAAATTCAGTTAAAAAGTAATAATAAAATGAAATACTCTCTTGACTAAGACCAAACCAAATTTGACTGGTTTTAACAACACTAACACTGTATTTTTCCCCGACAACGGTGCCAAAAACTTGTTAGCTACCCCGCAAGTGTACGGGATCGAAATAGTAATACCGGTGAGACCGGATATCGTCCTCAGGGAAAAAGTACTTGTTCGTGTAAACTAAATCCCAATCTAGCATTGGTTTTAATTTTATTAAGACGTCCAATTTAGTTTGCTAAGCAATTGTACGAACAGAACTTTAATTTCTCAAAAACAATAAAACTGAAATTAAATTGACTAAGTAGCAATGTTGAAAAGGGTTGTTCGGGATACTAAACACTTTAGTATGCTCTGTAATTTTATTTGGAATTATGATTTACTAACTCTATGATTATTGCACTTGTAATTGAGACCCTATTCCTAGGTGTTCAAATTTTTCACTAAAGGTGTTTCTCAATACCCTCTTCTGAGGTGCTCAATCAACGACCCTGCGAATTCAAATAAGAATTCTCGTGCTATCTCCCTTAGATCCAATCACAATCTTCCGATCAATGACTTGATTTGGGTCTTTACCTTTATAACCTCTCACCGAGCTTCTCTCCCGAGTTAATTCAGTGATCTTGGGTTCTTTACGCTTATGGCCAGTAAACAAAAAGCTTGAAGCATGAACAAATAAAGAGTAGTGTAGATAAATCAATTAAACTGATGAAATTACTATGCATACATTGGAGTTTATATTCCAAAGAGTGAAACTAAATTAGCTAGACATGGAAAAGAACATAATCAGGGAAGATAAAGATAAGAAATCAAGCATACTCAAATTGTAATTGGAACTCATTTAATCCCTTCAAAGAAAAACACTATTTCTCCTTCTTCAGCAGCCACAGTCGTTTCTTTCCCAATTAGGTATCTCCCTTTGCTAATCACACTTTTTCCTTTTATACCCGCACTCAATTAACCCTAAAAATTACGAGATTCTCGAAACTCAAGTGAGGGACCGCAGTCATTGATTCTGTGCAAAAACCCAGAAATTCTTCTCATTCTGTGGACCGCGGTTTGGCCTGTTTTTGTGCAATTCATGTTCTGGTGACCGTGGTCACCAGAATGTGGACCGCGTTCACCAGTACATTATGTACTGATCTGGTTCATCTTTTGTTACTGCGGTCTTTAGTTGATGGACCACGGTCTGCTAGTAATCTTCTCATGATTTCCTTCCTGAATTGCCTTCTTCTGCACGCTGCTTCAATCTATGTCCTGCAATACACTTAATTTCTTTCCCAGACATCATTTTCTCATAAAAGAATAACAAAACTCATCAAAACAAGATTTAAAAGCTATTAAACAATGCAAATCCACAACTACATGCAATTATTGCTAATTTATGCAATTTTTACTTCTATTCTCCTTTATTTCTTCTAAAATGCAACATTTTACCTATTCTAATGTTAGTTTGCTATACAACTAACAATCACTGATTATGCATGCCATGCTTAGACCTCGCATGTTTAGGTTTGTATATATGCTATGTGCTATTATGATGCTTCTTATGCTGACGTGCTAAACTTAATTATGTTAGTCTATTATTGTAGTTTTGTTTTATGTAATAAAAGATTAAATGAGATTATAACCACATACCGACGCAGTATTTGGGTGAGGTCCTAAATCTAATGGAATTTTGGCATAAAGGATTGCCCTTATTCTTCTTGGACAAGTATTTTGATGGGAACACTGAGGTTAACCCCTTTTAGTCTTTAATAATGTAATGTTTGAAAGTGTATATCTTGAATGTCTTATTTGTTAGAATAATAAGCTAAATATATGGAATGATTCACTGAGCTTTGTACTCACCTTTTCAAGAAATTGATAAACGCAGGCAACATCATAGCCATTTAGGCAACATTTTTCTTAGAATATTTTTTCTAGAAAGTTTTACTTAATTGTAAGGGATGTTGGCCAAATTTTGTTATTCAAGATTTATTCCACTGTAATAGACTTAAAGGTTATGTACATTGAATTTTGGAAATAATTAATGTTATGGAATCATTTAACTCAATGGTTTCCAAATATTATCCTTTTGGTGTAAGTTTAAGGTTTCATACCATTTATTTCCAATTAATGAAATTATGTCATTAATAAGGTTTTGTACTATAACACCTTAATTCCCGTATTCTTTAAATTTTGGGCATAACCACTATTTTGACAGTGTCCTCAACCACATAGGTAGATCGAGCCAGTATTAGATCGAGCAGGTATTACTTCACAAGTGACTCACACTTGACATACATTTTCAACTATCTCATGCCTTAGTGGAATTTAAGAGTACTCAAATGAAATTTACGAATCAAAATAAGGTAATAATATAAGAGATAAAAGAAATCCAAAATCTTTATTCATTCAAAATTGGAAAATACATAACTTTCTAATTGAAAAGAAACTATTATAGCAGAATATTCAAAATTTGGCACACATGCCTATATGGGAACTTTCTAAAAATAAAGAGACTATCATAATTTGCGACGACTTCATGTATGTTCATTTTCTTAAAAATAAGAGAGGGAAGGTGAGCACATAGCACAGTGCATCCTTTTCAGACAACCAATTTTATAATTTAGATTAAATACGCATCTGTAATTTATGCACTTGCATACATTAGGCGTTTCAAGCAACATTTTTGTGTATGGTTGTGACTTAGACCAAAAGGGTTTTGAAGCCCCTTGATGTTCTTTACAAATACCCCCTTAGAATGAAAAAGGAATTTCTTAGCCAATTTCATTGGACTTAAGGTCTAGTCCATATTTCAAGTATTTTGGGACATCACCCATGTGAATTAATCACATGTGAAGAACCTCTATAGTAACCCACATGTGCACTATGATGGTATATGGTTATTAATCATTATCATCATCCCATGATTAATCTCATATTCAAGAACCATAAATTAAGAGAAATAAATTTCAGAATATAAACAATTTGAAAATCAAGACATATCATCCAAAAATATGCATCATACATTGAAATAAACCTAAACATAGTACTAGGCATGACATGGATTAATGAATGCTTAAAACATGCTCGTGTATTAAACCAAAACTGAAATCATGATTAAAATTTTGAAATAGAAACATGAATGATTTCTGAAAATTAAACATATAATGAACATGACATTCATCTAAAGAAGAAAAGAGGAGGTTTTAGAAATCACTTCCACCTTAATTGCAAGTTTGATGGAAATCTGGCATAGGTCCCTTATTCCAATGTCTAGTACTCCAAAGATAACTCAAGAAAAAACCAAAGCACTCAAGAATACTTCAACATCAGTCAAGAACAAAAGGGTTGCCAAGAAGAAGGCTAAAACAAGCCAAGAGGAAAATGTCAACTCTTTGCTTTGGGACGAAGAATAAGTGTGCATAAGGGGCGTTTATATAGATTTTTAAGAGAGCACTGGGGTATGGTGTTGCAACTTTGATTAGGGTTCCTCACATGTGACAGCTAGGTTTATATACATAACACATATAGAGGATGGCTAGGGTCTTTGCATAGAGGTTACGATGGTCTTTCCTTTACATGGCACCAAGATTGGAGTATTTTGGGTTTAGAAAACTTCCTAGTTCATTTTCCCCTTTGTGTGTGATAGCTAGGGTTTGGTGTGTGAGCACGCTTCATCATTTAGACACTTTTAATTAGGGTTGCCTACATGTGTGCATACACACACACACATATGGACCAACTTTGCGTAATAGTGCATGGGTGTAGATGATCAAAGTGTTCCACCCATGTGAGTTGCACATTTTAGGGGTCGCCAAATATTTATGGGTCCACATGAATTTAATAAAAGTTCATACCTCATTAGTTACAAAGAATTAAGACCTTTAACATATATTTTTGTGTTCATAATAAACTAATGCACATTTTCAAATCATCATTTGACTAGGGTGATGCTCATTTCATTTACTTTCCTAGTTTAGGCGTCAATAAAGGGTATTAGACAAATAAAACCCTAATTTTTGCCAATTGAGTTGATTTTTGGATATGTTGTCTAGTTGATCAGTTCATTCATCTCATGCCATTTTGGGTCGTTTTGGTTTCCTAAGGGTCACTAAATGAGGATTTTAGACCTGCTAAATTTGTCCATAAAATGGACCCATTTTTATTTCTCACTCAAATTCAATTAGATGCAATTAAATTGTTTCATTTTATTTAGTACTAGATTATAAACTGCCCTCCTTAAAAAAATTTCATCCTCGAAATTTGTACAAAATAAAAAATTCCTAGTAAACAAGTGGGGTATTTGGCCTTCATTTCACTCTCCAATTCCCATGTAGCTTTTTCCACCCCATGATGCTCCCACAGTACTTTAATCGAGGGAATATCCTTAGTTCTTAAGCTATGTGCTTTGTGGTCAAGGATTCTAATAGCTGCTTATTCGTATGGGGCATCACCCTGAACATTCACTTCCTTCCATTAGATGATGTGAGAGGGGTCTGGTTCATATTTTCTCAGTATAGACACGTGGAACAAGTTATGGGCCAAGGTCATCCAGTTAGGTAAATCCAACTCATAAGCACATTTTCTGATTCTTCTAAGTATTTCAAAGGGTTCGACAAATCTTGGTAATAACCTCCCTTTGAACTCGAACCTCTTGATGTCCTTTTGAGGACTGATTGTTAGAAATACCTTGTTCCCCATTTGAAACTCTAGTCATCTCCTTCTTTTGTCAGCATAGCTCTTTTAATGGCTCTGAGCTGTAATTAACCTCTTCTGGATTAGTTTGACTTGGTTGTTTATTTCTTCCACCAAGTCTGGCCCAGTCAACATATGGTCTTCAAGTTTTGCCCAATAGGTAGGTGATGTACAAGATCTTCCGTAAAGAGCCTTAAATGGAGCCATTTTAATACATGCCTAATAATTATTTTTATAGGCAAACTCTGCCAAGTGTAAGTGCTTGCTCTAGTTTCCTTTAAAGTCTAGAACATAATATCTCAACATATCTTCTAAGATTTGGATAACTGAACATATCTTCTAAGATTTGGATAACTTTCTCAGTCTACCCATCTGTTTGAGGGTGGAATGTAGTACTCATGGTAGTTTAGTGCCCAACTTCTTCTGTAGACTCTGCCAGAAGTGCGAGGTGAAGCAAGAGTCTATGTCAGATACAATCGTCTTGGGAACACAATGCAGCCTTACTATTTCCTTCACATACAATTCTACCAGCTTAATGACTTGGTTTGTGGATCTAGTTCGTAGGAAATGAACCACTTTAGTGAGACAATCCACAATCACCTAAACTGTGTCTTCTCCTTTCTGGTTCCTAAGAAAACCACTGACAAAATCCATGGCAATGTTATCCCACTTCCATTCAAGGATAGAGAGTGGTTGTAACATTTCAAAGGGTTTTTAGTGTTCTGCTTTTACTTGTTGACAGGTTAAGTATTTAGAGACATGTTTAGCTACATTTCTCTTCATTCCTCTACACCAGTAAGTATTTTTGAGATTCTGGTACATCTTATCTCCACCTAGATGCATTGTATACTTTGTCTAATGAGCCTCATCCAGCATGGTTTGCTTACTCTGTCCATTCTGAAGTACACAGATCTTCTCCCTGAGCCTTAGGGTATTTTCTACATCTATCCTAAAATTAGTATGCTTACCTTGTGCAACTCCTTCTATTAGGTTAGTAAGCCACTTGTCTTGCCTCTGCTTCTCCCTGATTTGTCATAGAAGATCTGGTTGGCAAGACATGTTATAGAGATAAGCTTGTTTGTCATCTAAGGTCTTACCCAGCCCAAAGTTCTCAATCATTCTCAATCAATTGATATAGCTAGCCCTTTTCTTCTTCTTGTTTGTTGAACTTTCTACTTCGAGCATCAGCCACTACATTAGCCTTCCTTGGATGGTAGTATAATTGAAAGTCATAATCTTTAAGGAAATAGATCCACCTACATTGCCTGATGTTCAACTCCTTCTAAGTGTAGATGTATTTCAAGCTCTTGTGATATGAAAATAGATCAAATTTCTCACCACAGAGGTAGTGTATCCAAATCTTCAATGCAAATACAATGGTCGCTAACTCTAGGTCATGAGAAGGATAATTCTTCTCATGGAACTTCAGTTGTCACGAAGCATAAGCCGCCACTTCTTTTTCTTGCATCAAGACTACTCCCAGCCCACTTAATGAAACATCAGTATAGAGCGTATAGGTAACGCCATGGGTTGGAGCGACTAGGACAATGGTCGTAGTCAATCTCTTCTTCAGTTCTAGGAATGATTGTTCACACTTCTCATCCCATTCGAACTTAACTCCCTCCTAGTTAGCTTGGTCATAGGTTCTGCCAGTTTATAAAAATCTTGAATGAACCTTTTGTAGTATCTTGCCAAGCCTAAGAAACTCTTGATCTTTGTAACTATCTTTGATTGCTTCCAATCCATCATAGCTTTTACCTTCTCTAGGTCTACAGAGATGTCTTCTGCTGACACTACGTGACCAAAAAACTTGACAGTCTTCGTACAAAACTCACACTTGTCGAACTTGACATATAATTGATGCCTTTTGAGGGTCTCCAACACTGTCCTCAAGTATTCTAAGTGTTCAGCCTCTGACTTGGAGTAGATTAAGATGTCATATACGAATACCACCATAAACTGGTCAAGATACTATCTAAACACTTAGTTCATCAAGTCCATGAGTGCTACTGGGGCATTGGTCAAACCAAAAGGCATCAAGGTGAACTCGAAGTGTCCATATCTTGTTTTGAAGGTAATCTTGTGTATGTCAGACTCCCTGATTCTCAACTGGTAATATCCCGATCTAAGATCTATCTTTGAGAAATGAATGACTCCTCTTAATTGATCAAATAGTCATCAATCCTTGGCAAAGGATACTTATTCTTCACTGTAGCTTAGTTCAACTTCTGATAATTGACACAATATCTCATTGAACTATCCTTCTTCTTTACAATCAATACTGGAGCTCCCCAAGGTGATTCACTTGGCCTAATGAAGCCTTTTTCTCGAAGCTTGTCGACTTGACATTTCAACTCGATCAGTTCTACTGGTGCCATTTTGAAAGGAGGTATGGCTATAGGGTAGGTTCCAGGGTGGAGTTCAATCTCAAACTTTAATTCTCTAGTAGGTGGTAGTCTGGGTAAGTTATTTGGAAACACATCCTTATACTCACTAACCACTAGGTCTTGCATTCTCTTGAGCTCAATAAGTTCTTCTTCAGAGAGTTCCTCGAACTCTTTTCTTTTCGCCTTAAGTAGTTCAACATGGCTACAGTTGGACTTCTCGATAGTTTCTGCATATCTTCATTGATTCTATAGGTCTCCCCCGAAGGTAGGGTTATGGTCAGTCATCTTTTAGGACAATATATCTAGGCTTGATACTGGTCTAACCAATCCATCCACAAGATTACATCATAGCCATAAAAAGTAAGGTACATAGATCAACTGTTAAGAGTTTATCTTTGAACCTTAGGACACAAGAACACATTCTTTTTGAGGTCACAGTGGTCCTTATTGGTTTGGACACATTCAAAGTTATGGGTAGTATTTTTATTACAAGTTGTAACTTATCAGCTAGTTTTTTAGATATAAAAGACTTAGAAGCACCAGAGTCAAACAATAGTCTTGCAGCAATGTTAAATAAAAGGAACGTACCTTCCATTGCAGGAACTTGGTCTTCCTGAGACTCAACAGCAAACATTTTGGCTGGGTTCTGACCACAACCCTAGTTCTACCCCTAATTGGCATTCTATTACTGTTGCCTAGCCCGAGAATGACCATTCTGACCTCACCCCTAAGTGTTTTATTGTTGCTGCTGCTGAGATGCCTGAGCTGTTGTAGTTGGGAAAATTCTTGCAATATGACCCCTTTGCCTAGACAGATAACACAACCCTAATCTCTTTGCTTGTTCTCTTGCAACACCCCAATCCCCTAGAAACAAGTTTAAGTTCAACCACAAGGCGGGTTGGGTCTTTTGTTACATTTATAAGTACACAACTTGCATCTCGATTCCTTTATTCTAACTCTTATTGAACTTTTCACAAGTGTTTCACTCAATTTGATTAATTTTAAATTCAATAAGGCATTACAAGTAGAAAAAAGGAATATTTCTAACTCTTTATTTATTAAAGAAAATAAAAGAAATACATTATTGAATTTATAATCAAGAGTACATAACTCAAAATTTTAAAATAAAAATATGGCAGAAGTCAAATAAATCTAAAGTGGGCAATATGCCCTTACATTAAAAAAAAAAAGAAACTTTCCAACAATAGCTACTATTAGATTTTCATTGCCATCATATTTAATTTTCTTAAATGTTAAAAAGAGAGGGGTGAACACATAGCCTAGGGGATCATTCATCAAACAACTAACTTACTATTTCAAATCACTAACACATCCAAATTCACACAATTTCATACATTAAGTGTTTTACACAACAAGTTGGTTTCAAGTTGACATTATGACTGAAAGGTGGTCTATTCTCTTGGCATTCTCAATTTAGATACTCCTCTTTAGGGTGGAAAGACATTCTTTTGTTACTTTCCATTGGATGCCATGTATCAAGTATCTCTTGGTTGCACTTTGCAACCACACACTCCAAGCATGTGTTAAGAACACCCCTAGCACCCATATGGGTCACTATAATAGTATGTGGTTCTTATCTTTACTTTTTCATATTCAAATTCACATAATCATGATACTAAATTAGAATATTAAATCTCAGAATTTAAACATTTAAGAGAGCATGGAAACACACATAGCATGCTTGAAAACTTAGAAGCAAACCTAAGCATGGTTTCTAGGCATGGTATGATCTCATGAATGATTAAAAGCATGCAAACATGCTAAATTGAAATTTAAATATGATCAATCATGCTAAAATTGAACAAATCATGTTGTAAACTGAAAAATAAACATGCGAGGAACTTGAAATAACAAGATAAATGTTCTAGAAATCCCCTCCACCTCAATCCGAGTTCCTTGTTGAATTCGACAGAGGTTCCACTTATCTACCATCTTCAGAACTTCAAGAACTTTCAACCACTAACAAAAGAACTCAAAACAACTCACTAGATGACTAAAAGTAAAGCTTCTCACTTGTGAACACAAGAGAAGTGAGAAGAGATACCAAGAAGAAGGCTTAGAACAAGCAAAGAGAGAAGTGTCAACTCTTTGCTTTGGGATGAGAAAAATGAGAGCATGAGGGGGTTTATATAGATATTCAAGAGCACCAAGGGGACGTCTTGGTCAGTCTTGGGCAACTTTGGTAGCTCACAACGTTTGGGCAATTTTCCAAACAAGAGGGGATAGTTTGCATAAAGAGGGCAAGTGTGCTCATGATTGGCAAGTGGGATTACTATGACTTTCTAATTGAAATGATATGAGTACAATCTTGTTTCTTAACTAGGTGTGAACACAAAAGCGATTTAAATCATATTTTAATTCAAATGAGATGTCCCATATGTGCTCATGGCAACTTTCCTTTTTGGTTTCCTTGCTTGCTCATCACACAAACACACAAGGAATACTTTCCCATCCTCTTATTTCTTAGACATCAAGCATGGGTGTACACTATCAGATTTGAGGGGACACCATATAATAGTCAAAGATGTTTATCTTGATTCTAGGAAACTATTTAAATAGGGTTGCTCACATGTGTGCACTCACACATGTACATGGTTCGGCCGATTTTGGCTTCAGTAGGTGTGGGTATACACAATCAAGTGGGGGTGTATATGGATTCATGTCTCATAGTTTTTAGACCATATAAAATGTCTAGTAATGTGGGTGTACTGAATCATTTGTATGGGATATGAGATCATTTTCCAAGGATTCAAATAAAGGAAACATCACATGGAACTTTGCGTAGGGTGAAGGTACACATGATCATGGTGTTCCACCCATGTGACTTGCACATGCTTAGGGTGGCTATGACTTCATGGGTTATAAAAGTCAATAAAAATTAATATCTCCTTATTTATAAAGAATTATGATTTAAGACATATAGTTTTGGAATCACATGAAAAAAAATTAAAAATTTCAATATATGGTTTGACCAAATTGGTTTTCATTTACTTTTCTTATTTAGAACCCTCTGAAAACATTATGAAATGAAAATCCAAATTTTGGCCAATTGTCCCGATTTTTGGATATGTTGTTTATTTTGTAAGTTCATGCCATCCCCTTTCGTTTTGGGTTATTTGGATTCCCTTAGGTACCCTAACTGCCAATTCTTTCTAATTTAGATCCCTTGAAGGGCGTTTGGTAAATTAAAACCCTAATCTTGATCAATTGTTCTAACTTTTGGATATGTTATCCAATTAGTTAATTCATGTCACCTTACTTCATTTCAGGTTGTTTTGGGTCCCTAAGAGTCACCATCTAAGACTTTTGGAAACCTGTCCAAATTTAGCCTTGAAATGAACCCTATTTCATTGTGCACCCAATTTGACTAAATTAGTCTTGAATTTCATTTAACTAAGTACAGAGTTTTTCGGGTATTATAACCTACTCTCCTTAGGAAAGTTTCATCCTCGAAATTTGTACAGAACTAAGGATTTTTAGTAAATAGATGTAGATACTTGGTCTTCATCTTGCTTCGAGTTCCCAAGTAACTTCTTCCACCCCGTGATGCTTCCATAGTACCTTCACTAAAGGGATATCCTTTGTTCGTAGACTCTGTACTTTATGGTCGAGGATTTTGACTGTTGTTTCCTTGTAAGTAGCATCATCTTGAATATTCACTTTCTCCTAGTGGATGATGTGCGAGGCGTTAGGTTTATACTTTCTTAACATGGATACATGGAATATGTTATGAGCTAAAGTCATTTGGTTTGGTAGGTCCAACTCATAAGCACATTCCTTGATTTTTCTAAGTATTTGAAAGGGTCCGACAAACGTCGGAAATAACTTCCCTTTGAATCCAAACCTCTTGATGCCTTCTGAGGACTAATTCTCAAAAATAGCTTGTCCCCAACTTGGAACTCTAGTGGTCTTCTCTTCTTGTCAGTATAGCTCTTCTAATGACTTTGTGTTGTAGTCAGCCTCCTCTGTATTAACTTGACTTGGTTATTCATTTCTTCCACCAAATCTAGTCCACTTAATACATGATCCTAAAGTTCAACCCAACAGGTAGGTGATCTGCAGGGTCTTACATAAAGAGCCTCAAATGGAGCCATCTTAATACTCGCCTTATAACTATTGTTATAGGCAAACTCTGCCAAGTGTAAGTGCTTGCTCCAATTTCCCTTGAAGTCTAAAACATAAGAATTCAACATATCCGCTAAAATCTAGATAACTCTTTCAGACTGACCATCCGTCTGAAGGTGAAATGATGTATTCATGGTGAGCTTAGTACCCATTTTCTTCTATAAACTGTGCCAGAACTGTGAATGAAGTTAAAGTCTCTGTCAGATACAATAGTTTTGGACACACCATGAATCCTAACGATTTCTTTCACATAAATTTCTCCTAGCTTACGGATTGGTCTGTGGATCTAATTAATAAGAAGTGTGCCACTTTGGTGAGACAATCCACAATCACCCAAACAATATCTTCTCTTTTTTTATTCCTGCGCAAACCACTGACAAAATCCATGGCAATGTTATCCCACTTCCATTTAGGGATAGGGAGTGGTTGTAACATTCTACAGGGTTTTTGGTGTTCTTCTTTTATTTGTTGACAAGTTAAGCATTTAGAGACATGTTTAGCCCTATCTCTGTTCATCCCTTTCCACCGGTAAGCCTTTTTAAGGTTCTGGTACATCTTATCTCCACCTGCATGCATCGTATGCTTGGTATTATAAGCCTCATCTAGTATGATCTGCTTACTATATCCATTCTGAGGTACATAGATCCTCTCCCCAAGTTTTAGGATATTTTCAGCATCTAACATGAAGTTAGCTTGCTTACCTTGTATATTTCCTTCGATTAGACTAGTGAGCCATTTGTCTTGCCTTTGTTCATCCCTAATCTGGTGCAGAAGATCTGATTGGCAAGACGTAGTGTAGATGTAGGCTTGTTTTTCATTTAGAGTCACACCCAGCCTAAAGTCATCAATCAACTTGTACCTCTGGCCTTTCTCTTCCTCCTGTTTGTTGAAATTCCTACTCAATGCACTGACCACTATATTGCCTTTCTCCAAATGGTAGTGTAGTTAGAAATCATAGTCTTTCAAGAACTCTATCCATCTCCATTGCCTGAAGTTCAACTCCTTTTGGGTGCAGATGTACTAAAAGCTCTTGTGATCTAAAAAATAGATCAAATTCCTCACCATAAAGGTAGTGTCTCTAAATCTTTAGGGCAAATACAACGGCTGCTAACTCTAGGTCGTGAGTAGGTTAATTCTTTTCATGGACCTTCAATTGTCGCGAGGTATAAACAACTACTTGTCTTCCTTCCATCAATACTACTCCTAGTCCACTCAATGATGCATCAGTATAAAGGGTAACGGTAAGACCATAGGTTGGAGTGACAAGGATAGGGGTGGTAGTCAATCTCTTCTTTAGTTCTTGGAATACTGTTTGCACTTCTCATCCCAATTGAACTTAACTCGCTTCCTGGTTAGCTTGGTCATAGGTCCTACTAGTTTAGTGAAATCTTGGATGAACCTTTTGTAGTATTCAACCAAGTCAAAGAAGCTCCTAATCTTTGTAACTGTCTTTGGTTGCTTCCAATCCAAGGTAGCTTCCACCTTCTCTTGGTCTACAAAGATGCCTTCTACTGATACTACATGACCAAGAAATTTGATCGTCTTCGTCCAAAATTTACATTTGCTAAAATGTTAAAAGCATGTAAACATGCTAAAATTTAAATATGATCAATCGTGCTAAAATTGAATAAATCATGTTGTAAACTGAAAAATAAACATGCATGAACATGCTAGGAACTTGATACAACAAGATAGAAGTTCTAGAAATCCCTTCCACCTTAATCTGAGTTTCTTGTTGAATTCGACAAAGGGTCCCCCTATCTTCTACTTTCAAAACTTCAAGAACTTTTAACCAACAACAAAAGAACTCAAAAAAACTCACTAAAAGACTAAAATCAAAGTTCTCACTTGTGAACACAAGAGAAGTGCGAAGAGATGCCAAGAAGATGGCTTAGAACAAGCAAAGAGGGAATTGTTAACTTTTTGCTTTGGGATGAGAAGAATGAGAGCATGAGGGGGTTTATATAAATGTTCAAGAGCACTAAGGGGACGTCTTGATCAGTTTTGGGCAGATCACAAGTTTTGGGAAAGTTTCCAAACAAGAGGGGACGATTTGCATAAGTAGGGCAAGTGTGTTCATGGTTGGCAAGTGGGGCCACTATGACTTTCTAATTCAAAAGATATTAGTACAATTTTGTTTCCTAACTATGTGTGAACATGAAAGAGGTTTAAATCATATTCTAATTCAAATGAGACATCCCATATGTGCTCATGCAACTTTCCTTTTTGGTCTCCTAGCTTGCTCATCACACAAACACAAAAAGGAATACTTTTCCATTCTCTTGTTTCTTGGACATCAAGCATGGGTGTATACTATCAGATTTGAGGGGATACCGTATAATAGTCAAAGATGCTCATCTTGGTTCTAGGAAACTATCTAAATTGGCTTAAGTGGGTGTGGGTGTGGGTGTACATAATCAAATGGGGATGTATATGGAATCATGCCTCATGGTTTCTAGACCATATAAAATGTCTACTAATGTGGGTGTACTGAATCATTTGCATGGGACATAGGATCATTTTACAATGATTCAAATAAAGAAAACATCCCATGGAGCTTTGGGTAGGATGAGGGTACACATGATCATGGTGTTCCACCCACGTAACTTGCACGTGTTTAGGGTGGCCATGACTTCACGGGTTCATGAAAATCAAATAGAATTTAATATCTCCTTATTTATAAAGAATTATGATTTATAACCTATAGTTTTGAAATCACATGAAAAAATTAAGAATTTCAAGATATGGTTTGGCCAAATTGGTTTTTATTTACTTTCCTTATTTAAAACCCACTAAAGGCACTATAAAATGAAAATCCAAATCTTCCAATTGTCCTAATTTTTGGATATATTGTTTATATTGTTAGTTCATGTCATCCCATTTCATTTCGGGTTATTTGGATTCCCCGAAGTACCCTAAATGTCAATTCTTTCTAATTTGGACCCCCCTGAAGAGCGTTTGACAAATGAAAACCCTAATCTTGACCAATTGTTATAAGTTTTGCATAAGTTGTCCAATTCATTGGTTAATGTCACCTTAATTCATTTCAAGTTGTTTTGGGTCCCTAGGGGTCACCAAATGAGACTTTTGGAAACCTGCCAAATTTAGCCCCGAAATGAGCCCGATTTCATTTTGCACCCAATTTCACTAAATTAATCTTAAATTTCATTTAATTAAATATAGAGTTTTCAAGGTATTGCATCTCTAGACTCTTCCTTGTCTTGCCCCTATCTCTATGGTGCCTTCCCACCACTTTTGTTCTTTTTCTGGGCCCCCTGATAATCCTTCTCATTCCTAGCCCGTTTATTCTTTTCTTTCACCTATGGCTCCAAGTTGATTTCTTGTTCCAGAATTAGGGCCTTTTCCACAACATCTTTATAAGTCTTTAGGCTTAGTGTTTTCACAATCTTTCAGATCTCCATCTTAAGACCCTGTGCATAATGACTAGCCTTCATTTTTTCTTCCCTGAGCAGCTCTGGTGAAAATTTGCCAACTTTGTGAACTTCTGTTCATATTCAGCTACAATTATGTCCTTCTTATTCAATCAGACAAAGTCTTCCTATAGCTTGCTCAAGGTCATTTCCAAAAAGAACTTTTCATAGAAGATCTCTATGAAGTTCTCCTAGCTCATGACATCTACATCCATGTTAGGGTCTATCCTCATCATATGCCACCAACTTTTGGCTGGTCCCTTGAAGTGGTGTGTAGCTAGTGCCGCCCATCTTGACCTAGTTACCTTCAGTACATTGAGAATTTCCTCCATCTCTTAGTACTAGTGGTTAATCGAGATGCAATCTGCAATACCATCAAACGAAGGAGGGTGGAGTTCTGTAGCTCTATTAGCATCTTCCTTTGTTTCTCATCCTTTGAATCCTCCTGAGCTCTTTGACGTTCAAGAGTTGTGGCCACAGGTGTTGATCACTAAACCTGGTCGGCTTCAGGTACTTGAGACTCTAGTATTGCCTAAGGGAGTATCTGCAATATAGCCCTCATCAGTTGATCCATAACCCTCCGAGCAATTTCATTCATCATATTCTCCATTTGGGCCTCCGTACCAGTAGTTATTTCCTAATCCCTCTGCTTTGTCTCGTCAGAAGTGGTGGATCAAGTAGCGTACCTTCTTGTTCTAGCCATTGTCTACAAATTGAGTAGATGTCAGTATTTGCCTCATCAAACGTTCGTAGTATTATAACTCTAGATTCAGGTCTCTAGGTTCTCAATTTATTTAGTGGCCTAATAGTTTATGCTTATAGGTTCTTTTTGTTCTTAGGTATAGGATTTGGTTTCATATGACATATATATAAACAAATCAAGCATGTTTTTTCAAGCACAACAAAATTCTAGGCTTCCATCTAAGCTTCCAGGTTGAAGTGTCCCATAGCACTTGCCACACCCAAAGAATTTCACAAATTTCTCAATAATTAAGGTTTCCCAAGCCCACTATACATGATCATCCCATACCAGCCAAGCATAATGAAATAAGTTCTTCCAAAGTTATCGATTATTCACCAACCATGGTTTGTTATTCTCCGAGTCCAGGCTTCCTCCACACCCCCGAATTCCTATGCGTCCCATTATAAAGTCTTCCTGATCTTGTGTACGAACCAAAAAAGTGTTTTGTTCTCGCACATTTTTAGTTTTTAACCTATGTCCTAAAGTTTTATGCATTTGATCTACTGTGCCACCCTTGAGTACACCCATGTTCCTACCCAAGGTCTATTCCCTTGAACCGGGGTTTCAATCTGGTTGACTCACAACCTATGTCTAATCAAGATACCACTTTAGGCACTTTTTCACCTTCCATTCAATTTCTTGCCCTAATTTTCCACTTTCTAACTTTTTTATAGAAAGTAAGGGTGCTCTTCAACTCTGACTACTTGTATAAGTTGGTGGGACAATGTAACACCCTGGAACTTTGTGAGTGTACTACGTCGCGACTAAATATAAAATAAAATGCTTATTTTGTAGAAAATGAGAATTTTAAAATAAAAATAACAAAAAGAAAAAACTCAAAATGAATGAAACATTGGTTCATCAAAATTATTGGTGGATTAAAATTTAAATTGGTTGAAAAAAAAAAGAGAGAAGATAAATATTAGTTGACGAAATTATTAAGGAATTAAAGGTCAAGATTGTTTGAGAAATATTGATTGATCGAAATCTTGTTCAAAAATAAATAATAATAATAATAATAATAATAATAATAATAATAATGACAAAAAAAACAAGAACCCAAGATTTATTTGAGAATGAAAATGAATCCAAAAACATAATTGTTAAAAATATACATGAGTATTGGGGTAAAGAAAGGCTATTTAAGTAATTGGAAATATGTCTTTGCAAGTGCCTAAATGTGTGTAGGATTCAAAGGCAATAATATCATAAGAGGAAATAAAATTATTAAAGGTATAAATGATTGTTTGATTAAAACCAATTAATTTGGAGCATTAGAGACCTGTTTTAAGAAGAAAAAAAATAGAAATCCAGAAAAAAAATCTTGATTTCGGACTTAATGAATAACAGAAAAAAAAACATTAATAACAATAACAAAAACGAAAAAAAAGAAAAGAGACGAATCTGGAAGTTGTTTGAAGAAACAGAGAGGTTGGGTTAGTGGTGAGGATGGGACGAACCAGAAAAATATGGTTTTGGGATGAGGTTGGTCGAACAAATCTGGACCTTTGGGAAGAAGAGGCCTGATTTGAGAAAAGGAAACCAAAGGAGGAAACCAGCAAGGTGCTGAGTTTTTTGCAGCAGCAGCAGTGGCATGAACAAGAAGAGGCAACAACAGATTTATGTTTCATTTTCTGGGTTTTGAGCTGCCTGGTTCGTGCTATCAAGAAAATAGAGGAAGTGGAGAAGAAGAGCAATGAAGTTGTTGTTGCTGCTGCTACAACGCTGTACAAGAAGAAACTCTTGCTGTTGATTTTTCTGGTTGGAGAATTTCGATCTGAGCCGAAACGATGGAGGAGTGCAGCGGCTAGGTGTGTTGCAGCTGGACGTCATTGCAAGAACAGAGGGACGAAAGGAAAATAGAGCAAATCGTGCTCTATTGATGCCATTGTTGCTTGCTGTTACAGCTACTGCCGGACTGCAAGGAAGAAGAAAAACAGAGGAACGAGAAATAAAGGAGATGGAGGCCGTGTAGCTGTTGCAACCTGGCTAGAAGAAGAGCAACCAGGGGAAGAAGATGACTGAAGAAGCAGAAGAGCGATCAGAGCCACGGTGCTTTATGCTGTTGTGGCTGCTACAACGGCCCAATGAAAGAAGAAGCTGCTCGTACGTGGTTGTGTAACGAACAGAGGAAAACTGGAATTGTTGGGTTAGTTCATGCGTCCGGCACATATAGAAGAAGCAACGGTTTTGAAGACTTCATTTCTGGTTTTTGGGTCATCAAAATGGTGATGAAGAAGATGAAACAGAGGTGAGTGGGAACCGTGATTCAAAGAGGAAGAATAGAGAAAATAGAATCTGAAATTGTGATTTGATTTTTGGATTTCAGTTTGATGGTTGAAGACCAAACTGAAAATAGGGGAGAAAGAAGTAGTCTGTGCTTTGGCGTCGGTGTAGTGTGATTGGGATTTTGGTAACGGAACGTGAATTAATTGGCTTGACGACGAATAGAACTGCAGAATGCGATCGCGTGTGGACGAAAGTTCATCATTGGCATAGTTCATGCAAAGAGAACGATGCGAGCTATAGTTTAAATTTTAAAGTTTTAGATAGCATGAATTTTATTTTTTGATGATTTTAGTTGCAAAAACAAAATGAAATTCTAAATTTAAAAACTTTAGTGAATATGTTAGTTAAAATATTATTTTGATGCTTGTGGATTATGATAGAAGCTTAAAATGTGACTATAAAAGTTTAGAAATTCAGAATTTCAAATATGAGAACTTTAATGATTTTTAGACGTTAGATATAAATAATAAATATTGGAATTCTTTTTATTCAAATAAAAATTAATTAAACCATTTAAGAAAAAGTTTTAAGATAAAATAATTTTATTTTGAATTTAGAATTTAAGAAATTCATAAATTTGATTTAATAGCTAAATATGAATAATTTAGATTAATTTAATTTAAAAAGATGTAACTTAAGGATTTTCTTATGTGACAAATTAATAACTTGGAACTTAGTTCAAATTTTAGATATAAAAATATTACTTTTAAGTGAAATAAAATTTGTAGAACATAAATGAATTATTTTAGAGTCCAAATTTAAGTTAGTGTTTTTATTAGCCATAATCTAAATAAATTTATTTAGAAGTAAGTAAATCATAGGAGCTTGAAATTTAATTATGAAAAATATAGTTATAAATTAAAGGTTTAAATTAGAAGGATTATTATTTTTCTACAATATGAACATAAAAGTATTTTTAACATAATTTTAATAAATACTAAAAATATAGAAATAAATAAGAATGATTTTATTTCGACATTAGAAACCTTATTTTGACCTGAATACTTATAGTTAAAATTTATATTTAAACTTCATAATTATCTTAGAAATTATTTAAGCTTAAGAGTATTTCTATCAAGTGTTAAATTTCAGACTTATATATTTTAGGGTAACGAGGATTTTGAAAGAAAGCAAGGAGCCCTGAAGATCGACGAAACCAGGCGTGACTTCCTTGCTCATTTGTATTATACAGATTTGAGATTCGAAACATTTGGTTGAATAGTTCTAGGATTATTAGAATTTTGTTATAAAATTGATTGAAATTGTTTGACGTGCTTGGATGATGGTGTGATGATTTTATCTAAATTGTGTCTTGTTTATTTATAGCATGCATTAATAGAAAATCATGCATGTAGATTTCATTATTTACTCATGTGAATAGCTTGCATTATTTGATTTATTTTCCATGATATGTGCGATGGTTGGCATGATTGATGCTCGTTTATAACACTAAAATAAGATGATGGTTCATTAAGAATCCACGTACCGGTACGATTGATGAGCCTGAAACGGATCGAGGTGACATCTCCTATATCTCACTGCTTGAGATTGTCGAGCTACAAGGCAGATCGTAGGTATTCCTACCCAGAGCTGATTGTGACAGCTCGAAGTCTTTGGGAGATGATACGAGTCGCGATAAGTACGCTCTCTTAGGCTGTGATATAAGTGTCGATTTATTTTAGACGGCTATTGGAACCCTCTGAGATTTGATTGGATCACAAGGAATCCTGAGAGGCATCTCAACCCTCTTCCGGTCTTAGACTCTGACTAAAACCAATGAATGTTTGAACGCCTAATGTTTGAAAGCGTGTGTAATATTTTGGATCGGGTTTGTATAATGCATGTGATGTGTAGGATCGATCGATTGAGCTTTCGAGCTCACTCCCACTCTATTTTTCAGGTACACTTGGACGTAGAATATGTTGACTTACTTCAGAAGACTCGCACTCTGATTGGACACCTCATGGGGAGGTCGTCCAGGATAGGTGACTTGGAAGTCATATTTTATGTATTTTTTACTGGTTGTTGCAATGTATTTACATTGGTTTAACTTCGATTGTTTTATCTTTCAATGGCTTTCCTTGTGTAACGATTTGGTTTAAATGAACGTTTTAAAAGTATTCCGTTGCATTGCTTATGATTTATTTGGTAAAATTATTGTGATTTTCTATCTTGCATAGAATATTTTTATAGAAATTGACTTGAGAACAAAGGGTTATGAACTTGATTTTGAAGAAAAGATTTTGACAAAAGAAAAACTTTTAGTAGCATATCGATTTTCGACGAGCGACGATCCACACGTGAGGTAAGACGTGAACGGAGGTCCGGCCAAAAATTGGGGTGTTACAAATATGGTATCAGAGCTCAGTATTATGATACACTGAGCTAGACTTGAGTTCACCGGATTTGATTTTCACAACTGTAGATTTTACTAAATATGACTTTCACTGAAAACGAATTTCATCGGATTAGATTTCACTGAAAAATGAAATTTTCTTAACATGATTTTGAAAACGGGGTAGCATGGGTAGAAGTTTAGAGGAAAGTAAGTAATACCGGCAAAAGTGAATACTGTTATTGATGCGACCCAAGAAGAGATAATGATTTTTGATAGTTGACCTGCTTTTAGGGTAAAGGTCCCTGAAGGGCTGATATGGTTAGATCTTCTTCTGCGAAAGCACGGACCTGAGGGATTACCATTATGTTGATTAGAGGTCCCTAGAAGGTTTCATTATCATTCAGAAGGACCATGGTGACAGTATTCAGAATGGATGGCATCACGACAAATAACTATTGTATAAAACTGGATAGAAATTAATTTTAGGTGGCTAGAAGTCTAGGTAAAGACTAGGATGATGCCAACGCACTTGAGTTGCAGTCACAGGTGTGATTCGAGGCGATGGTGTCATATAGAAGTTTTATAAAGTCAAACTTGGCAATCCCACTGAAGGATATCAAGCCAAGTGAAATAATAAGACCTTAGGTCTAGGTAGAGACCGAGTGTTGTCTCAAAGGCACAATGGATCATAGATAAATTAAAAGACTTTAGGACATAGGTTAGAGACTGATAACATGTTTGAACGCACACTTGTTTGGTCAGGACCCGAGTTTGGGAGGAGCCTGTATCTCTGGTCTCTATGTAGGATGGGGTGCATAGGGATTTGGGGGTACGGAGGAATCCTGAATTCAGATAATGATGGACCATGTTTGGGGAGTGATCGATTTCTTTGGCTGAACTTATACGCACTGTATTGTACCGAGATGGGGCAGTACAATATAGTGGGGCTTGTGTCAGCCTTAGAGTAAGTCTGCAGATGCACATGTTACATTGTGCCTGATCAACATAGTGGGACATGGCAACTGTGGATATCGAGACACTTGCGCCATTGTTTTGGTGTAATGCTACTCTGAGTGGAAGTCTACGTGGAAGGGTGAGCGTGGGATGGGGCACATGGACCTGAAAGCACAGATGGAAGCTTTGGGATTGCATTATGCTAGCGTGTATTGTTTGTTTGGTTGTTGGATGACTGTTTATTACATATTTAGTTTGATTATTTAAATGTTATAACCCAAACTCCTGTATCTAGAAACAAACGAAATACTACCAACTTAGAAGCATAAACCCCTAGACAACTGAGATAAATCGAGAACTTAGAGACTATGCACCTAGAGTCACCCTAGCACAAGAAACGCGAAAGGGCATGGGTGTATAGGAAGTAGTGGTCAATAGGATAAGTACAGTCACCAGTGCAACCAGAGCCTCAGATGCAGCTACAACTTCAAACTCATCAGATAGATAGGCCTACAGATACGGTGCCAGGGACTAGATCAGTCATTTATAACAAGGAACAGTGGAAATTGTTAAATGAATTCTAGAAATTGAAATCTAGGTATGTTTTAAGGTGTGACCGATCCTCTTTTCAGTAGAAAGGTGGCTCATCGAAATGAATCAGCATCTAAAGGCTATGGTAGTAACTGGACCTAGAAGGATGACGTTAGCAGCGTATTATGGGTGGAAGACGAATAAGAACGACTTAGAACAAGAATAAGCAGAAAAGTTAAGCATAAGAGGGCACCGTTAGGGCAGATTGCTGGAGACCCGAAGAGAAGCAACATCGGTATAGAGCAACAATCTCGATAGAATAGGCCAAGACAAATGAGCGATAAAGAAAAGGATATAGACTAAGGAACTTAGATTGTGTTAGTTGCCCATCAATAAATTAGAACAAGAAAATAATGGGTGCGATCATACCGGCACTAATGCACCGGATCCCATCAGAACTCCGCAGTTAAGCGTGCTTGGGGGGAGAGTAGGAACAAGCCAGATCAGAGAAGTGATAGTAGAAATAATAGCCGAGGTCTCAAAGAGAGAAATATTAGAGGTTACTCTCAGAATTGAGACAATTGGTGAAAACCTTGTAGTTAACAGTAACACCACAGGTGTGATTAAGTTAGTGCAACCAACAAGATAGAGCACTAGCCATTGTACATTTTCCATTCATTGTGGCATACGTAGTGTGGTTTGAGATCTTATCAAATGGGGAGAGTAGAAGGAAATTCTTGTAAATTAACCATTTGGTATATTCTAAGTAAATCCTCAGGCTAGGAAAATTTCTCCCTCTGTCCGAGTTGAGTAGATGTTTGAACAGATACAAACCAAACTTCCTGGAACATCCCAGTTCATCTTTATCATATGCCACAGAAAAAAACATCTACTATATATGGTTTGTGGATGAAAGAAAATCTAGCTGATGTTGGTATTGTGACTCCATGTATTGTTCTAACAAGGATCAATGGTAATACTTAACAACTGTTCTTCTGAAAGTCAATGCCGAATTTGGTGGCTTAAATTCTTTGTAGTTCATCGAACAATATCCTCCTAATGCCTTGATCTCCAAGGCTACAACTATCATCCTTGGACTGGATGTTTCACACGGTAATTCTGGTCAGTATGGTTCACACGGTAATTCTGGTCAGTATGGCCTACTTTCTATTATCTTAATAGTAAATTTTAGATAGTGAACATTGATCTCTCGGTATAGGGCATCGATAAGAACTCAATCGCCTACGGGCGAAGTGATAGAATAGTATAATTAGATGAGTACCTGTTTGAGCCGTCTGTGCCAGAGCCTTATTTTGAAAGCTACAGTTGTTCACCCCACAAACTGCGAGATTACATGAGGAAGGAAAAATGAAAATGTTTGAACAACTCAAGTTCATCTCAAGCAAGAGCATACACCAGACTATTGCTAAGTTTCAAATTCTTTTATTGAGATGTCATGAATGTCGCGTGTGATATTTGGGTGAGAATATCATAGTCCTTATACTAGATCATGTCAACGGTGGTGGATTGATCATTCTTCTTAAGCATTAATTCGGGAAAAAGGCTATGTTTGCAATCTGTCCATTGAAAATAGAATGTACATTATTCAAAAATCACCAATGACAATTGAAGAGGTGTTAATTGATTCTTCGCGGATGCTTTAAAGGAGCATTAAACTGACATTCTTTATCATTGCAAAACGATGAGTCTGATAAATAGAATCTAGTTGAAGAATTCTATAAGTAGGATCAGAGTAGTGCAATAAAAGCGAAATGGGCTAGTGGAAACATAGATCGATTGACAATAGTAACTAACTTGACACAAATTTCGAGGATAAAATCTTATTTAAGGGGTAGATTGTAACACCCTAGAACTTTGTGAGTGTACTACGTCACGAGTAAATATAAAATAAAATGCTTATTTTGTAGGAAATGAGAATTTTAAAATAAAAATAACAAAAAGAAAAAAATCAAAATGAATGAAACATTGATTCATCAAAATTATTGGTGGATTAAAATTTTAGATTGGTTGAAAAAAAAAGAGAGAAGATAATATTAGTTGACGAAATTATTAAGGAATTAAAGGTTAAGATTGTCTGAGAAATATTGATTGATCGAAATCTTGTTCAAAAATAAATAAATAAATAAATAATAATAATAATAATAATAATAATAATAATAATGACAAAAAAATAAGAACCCAAGATTTATTTGAGAATGAAAATGAATCCAAAAACATAATTGTTAAAAATATACATGAGTATTGTGGTAAAGAAAGGCTATTTAAATAATTGGAAATATGTCTTTGCAAGTGTCTAAATGTGTGTAAGATTTAAAGGCAATAATGTCGTAAGAGGAAATAAAATTATTAAAGTTATAAATGATTGTTTGATTAAAACTAATTAATTTAGAGCATTAGAGACATGTTTTAAGAAGAAAAAAAAATAGAAATCCAGAAAAAAAAAAAGTATAATAAAAACGAAAAAAGAAAAGAAAAGAGACAAATCTGGAAGTTGTTTGAAGAAACAGAAAGGTTGGGTTAGTGGTGAGGATGGAACGAACCAGAAAAATCTGGTTTTGGGATGAGGTTGGTCGAACAAATCTGGACCTTTGGGAAGAAGAGGCCTGATTTGAGAAAAGGAAACCGAAGGAGGAAACCAGCAAGGTGCTGGGTTTTTTGCAGCAGCAGCAGTGGCATGAACAAGAAGAGGCAAGGACAGATTTCTATTTCATTTTCTGGGTTTCAAGCTGCCTGGTTCGTGCTATCAAGAAAACAGAGGAAGTGGAGAAGAAGAGCAATGAAGTTGTTGTTGCTGCTGCTACAATGCTGTAGAAGAAGAAAATCTTGCTGTTGATTTTTCTGGTTGGAGAATTTCGATCTGAGCCGAAACGATGGAGGAGTGCAGCGGCTAGGTGTGTTGCAGCTGGACGTCATTGCAAGAACAGAGGGACGAAAGGAAAACGGAGCAAATCATGCTCTGTTGATGCAACTGCCGCTTGCTGTTATAGCTACTGCCGGACTACAAGGAAGAAGAAAAACAGAGGAACGAGAAATAATGGTGATGGAGGCCGTGTAGCTGTTGCAACCTGGCGTGAAGAAGAGGACCCAGGGGAAGAAGATGACTGAAGAAGCAGAAGAGCAATCAGAGCCACGATGCTCTATGCTGTTGTGGCTGCTACAACGGCCGAATGAAAGAAGAAGCTTCTCGTACGTGGTTGTATAACGAACAGAGGAAAACTAGAATTGTTGGGTTAGTTCATGCATACGGCACATATAGAAGAAGCAACGATTTTGAAGACTTCATTTCTGGTTTTTGGGTCATCAAAATGGTAATGAAGAAGATGAAACAGAGGTGAGTGGGAACCGTGATTCAAAGAGGAAGAATAGAGAAAATAGAGTCTGAAATTGTGATTTGATTTTTGGATTTCGGTTTGATGGTTGAAGACCAAACTGAAAATATTGGAGAAAGAAGTAGTCTGTGCTTTGGCGTTGGTGTAGTGTGATTGGGATTTTGGTAATAGAACGTGAATTAATTGGCTTGATGGCGAATAGAACTGCAGAATGCGATCGCGTGTGGACGAGAGTCCATCGTTGGCGTAGTTCCTACAAAGAGAACAATGCAAGGTATAATTTAAATTTTAAAGTTTTAGATAGCATGAATTTTATTTTTAGATGATTTTAGATGCAAAAAAAAAATGAAATTTGAAATTTAAAAACTCTAGTGAATATGTTAGTAAAAATATTATTTTGATGCTTGTGGATTATTGATAAAAGCTTAGAATATGACTATTAAAGTTTAGAAATTTGGAATTTCAAATATGAGAACTTTAATGATTTTTAGACGTTAGATATAAATAATAAATATTGGAATTCTTTTTATTCAAATAAAAATTAATTAAACCATTTAAGAAAAAGTTTTAAGATAAAATAATTTTATTTTGAATTTAAAATTTAAGAAATTCATAAATTTGATTTAATAGCTAAATATGAATAATTTAGATTAATTTAATTTAAAAAGATGTAACTTAAGGATTTTTCTTATGTGACAAATTAATAACTTAGAACTTAGTTTAAATTTTAGATATAAAAATATTACTTTTAAGTGAAATAAAATTTATAGAACATAAATGAATTATTTTAGAGTCCAAATTTAAGTAAGTGTTTTAATTAGCCATAATCTAAATAAATTTACTTAGAAGTAAGTAAATCATAGGAGCTTGAAATTTAGTTATGAGAAATTTAGTTATAAATTAAAGGTTTAAATTAGAAGGATTATTGTTTTCTACAATATAAGCATAAAAGTATTTTTAACATAATTTTAATAAATACTGAAAATATAGAAATAAATAAGAATGATTTTATTTTGACATTAGAAACCTTATTTTGACCTAAATACTCATAGTTGAAATTTATATTTTAACTTCATAATTATCTTAGAAATTATTTAAGCTTAAGAGTATTTCTATCAAGTGTTAAATTTCAGACTTATATATTTTAACGTAACGAGGATCTCGAAGGAAAGCAAGGAGCCCTGAAGATCGGCGAAACTAGGTGGGCGTGACTTCCTTGCTCATTTGTATTATACAGATTTAAGATTCAAAACATTTGGTTGAATAGTTCTAGGATTATTAGAATTTTGTTATAAAATTGATTGAACTTGTTTGACGTGCTTGGATGATGGTGTGATGATTTATCTAAATTGTGCCTTGTTTATTTATAGCATGCATTAATAGGAAATCATGCATGTGGATGTCATTATTTACTCATGTGAATAGCCTGCATTATTTGATTTATTTTCCATGATATGTGCGATAGTTGGCATGATTGATGCTTATCTATAACACTAAAATATGATGATGGTTCATTAAGAATCCACGTACTGGTACGATTAACGAGCCTGAAGCGGATCGAGGTGACATCTCCTATATCTCACTGCTTGAGATTGTTGAGCTACAAGGCGGATCATAGGTATTCCCACCTAGAGCTGACTGTGACAGCTCGAAGTCTTTGAGAGATGATACGAGTCGCGATAAGTACGCTCTCTTAGGTTGTGATATAAGTGTCGATTTATTTTAGATGGTTATTGGAACCCTCTGAGATTTGATTGGATTATAGGGAATACCGAGAGGCATCTCAACCCTCTTCCGCTCTTAGACTCCGACTAAAACCAATGAATGTTTGAACGCCTAATGTTTGAAAGTGTGTAATGTTTTGGATTGGGTCTATATAATGCATGTGATGTGTAAGATCGATCCACTGAGCTTTCGAGCTCACTCCCACTCTATTTTTTAGGTACACCTAGACGTAGAATATGTTGACTTACTTCAAAAGACTCGCATTCTGATTGGACACCTCATGGTGAGGTCGTCTGGGATAGGTGACTTGGAAGTCATATTTTATGTATTTTTACTGGATTGTTTCAATGTATTTGCATTGGTTTAACTTCGATTGTTTTATCTTTCAATGGCTTTCTTTGTGTAACGATTTTGGTTTAAATGAATGTTTTAAAGGATTACGCTGCATTGCTTATGATTTATTTGGTAAAATTATTGTGATTTTTTATCTTGAACAGAATATTTTTATAGAAATTGACTTGAGAACAAAGGGTTATGAACTTGATTTTAAAGAAAAGATTTTGACAAAAGAAAAACTTTTAGTAGCATCTCGATTTTCAATGAGCGATGATCCACACGTGAGGTAAGACGTGAACGAAGGTCCTGCTGAAAATTGGTGTGTTACAGACAACCTCCTAATTGGGTGGTAGGACTGGAGTCTACTTAGCAACCGCACTCTCTTGGGCGAGATAATGCACCTCCCTTTCAATGTTTAGCTTTACTCAGGACAAGGCTTAAGCACTATCAGTTCAACTTGCAGTCATTGTATCCAAACAAGACATTTGAAAACATATTTTTAACTTAAAAAATAGAAGGTGGGGCATTCTAATTTCAACTCAAAGCACAGGTAAAACCTAGTTGAGTTAATACTTTCTAAATTTGATACCACCATTGGTATAAGATTAAAGCTTCTAATTCTAGCCTAACAATTAATGTCTAGGCTTGACTTTCTAATTTTGGCCCAATAACTAGTGCCTAGGCTTAGAAAGCACCATTGGTATCAGAAGAAATTTTTTTAATTCCTTTGCTTAGCAACTAATACCTAGGTTCTGATACCACCTTTGTAACACCCCAATCCCTATATTCTTTCAATTTTGGACATAACCACTGTTTTGACAGTGGACTTAACCATACAGGCGGATCGGAGTAGTATTACTTTACAAGTGGCTCACACTTGACATACATTTTCAACTATCTCATGCCTTAATGGAATTTAAGAGTTCTCAACTCAGATTTAGGAATCAAAATAAGGCAATAAGATGAGAGATAAAAGAAATTCAAAATCTTTATTCATTCAAAATTAGAAAGTACATAACTTTTTAATTGAAAATAAGCTATTATAGCGGAATATTCAAAACTTGCATACATGCCTACTTAGGAACTTTCTAAAAATAAAGAGACTATCATAATTTGCAACGTTGTCATGCATGTTCAATTTCTTGAAAATAAGAGAGAGAGGGTGAGCACATAGCCCAATGGATCCTTTTCAAACAACAAAATTTCTAATTTAAACTAAATACACATCCATAATTCATACACTTGTATACATTAGGTGTTTCAAGCAACATTTTTGTATATAGTTGTGACTTAGACCAAAAGGAATTTCAAGGCGCTTGATGTTCTTAACAAGTTAGCCCCTTAGAATGAAAAAAACATTTCTTAGCCAATTTCATTGGACTTAGGGTCTAACCCATATTCCACGTATTTTGAGACATCACCTATGTGAACTAATCACATGTAAAGAACATCCATAGTAACCCCTATGTTCACTAGGATGGTATATGGTTATTAATCATCATCATCTCATGATTAATCTCATATTCAAGAAACATAAATTAAGAGAAATAAATTTTAGAATGTAAACAATCTGAAAATCAAAACATAAATCATTTTTAAAAAATGCATCATACATTAAAATAAAACTAAACATGGTACTAGGCATGACATGGATTAATGGATGCTTAAACCATACTCATTTATTAAACGAAAACTAAAATCATGATTAAATTTCTGAAATAAAAACATGAAGGATTTCTGAAAATTAAACATGCAATGAACATGGCATTAATATAAAGAAGAAAAGATGAGGTTTTAGAAATCACTTCTACCTTAATTGCAAGTTTGATGGAAATTTGGCAAAGGTTCCATACTCCAATGTCTAATACTCCAAAAATAACTTAAGAACACATCAAAGCACTCAAGAATACTTCATGATTTGTAACATCCCAAGCCCCTAAAAGCAGGTTTAAGTTTAACCACAAAGCAAGTTGGATCCTATGTTACATTTACAAGTACACAACTTGCATCACTTTCTGTTATCTCAAGTCTTATCAATGAGCATACAACCCAATTATTTAACTTCAAATTTAATAGTCTATTATAATAGAGATGAAATAAATACTTCAATTCTTATTTATTGAATAAAATAAAGGGATACATGCTTGAAATTCAAATAATAAAAAGTAGTACTCAAAAATAAAATTCGGCATAAGGCTTAATAAATCAAAATTGGGCAACATGCCATTATATTAGAAAAAAGATTTTAATCATCCATGGTCTTCATATTTAATTCCCTGAAAAATATTAGAGAGGGAGGTAAGCACATAGCTCAGTGGATCATTTATCAAACTACTAATTTACTAATTCAAATCAAAAGTACATCCAATTTCAATCACTTACAAACATTAAGTGTTTCAAATAATATCTTGTTAGGGCTATATATTTAACAAAAAGGGGTTTTAAACCCTTGATGTTCTTCATTAAAATACTCCTATTCTGGGTTGGAATGACAATTCATCTTGTCACATTCCATTGAAAATAAGGATCACATGTCCATATTCCAAGTATTTTGAAATACATCCACACTTAGTGATGTTACTCAAATACACTAAGTATATGCAAAGAACACCCATAGCACCACACTTAGACTACTATGATGGTACATAGATCTTATCTTCATTTTCTCATATTTAAATTCAAATAGCCATTATAGTAAATCATAAGAGATGAAATTAGAATTTAAATAATCAAGAAAACATGAAAAACAAACATGGCATGCTTGAAAACTTAAAAATAAGCCTAAGCATAGTTTCTAAGCATGTTATGCTATCATCTATGAATTAAAACATGAAAACATGCTAAATTGAAAATAAAACTTGATCAAACATGTTTCAAACTGAAATATAAACATGCTGAAAACTAAAAACAAATATGAATATACTAAAGACTTGAAGTAGTAAAGGCGTTCTAGAAATCCCCTCCACCTTAGTTGCTTGTTTGTAGAAAATTCGTCAGAGGTTCCCTTCTTCTATACACTTCAAGAAAAACCAGCAACTTCAAGAATATGAAAGAAATCTAAAACCTTAACTTCTCTCTAAAAATCACTCAAGAACACAAGAAGGTGAGAAGAGGTTGCCAAGAAGAGGGTTAGAACAAGCTAAGATGGAAGTATCAACTCTTTATTTTGGGTTGAACGAGGGTTTATATAAAATTTTAAGAGTACAAGGGGCCCACGGTTTGGGCATCTTTAACTAGTATTTCCTCACATGTGACGATTAGGGTTATTGCTCATAACACACACATAGAGGATGGCTAGGGTTTTGTTAAGGATATGATGGTAATCTCTTCACATGGAGCCAAAATTGGAACATTTTGGGTTTTAGAAACATCCTTATTTGTGATTTTTGGTTTCCCCTTCATGTGTGATGGCTAGGGTTTGGTGTGTGAGCAAGGTTTATTATTTAGACACTTCTAATTCGGGTTTTCACATGTGCACACTCACACAGACAAACACATGGATTGGTTTGGGGTGTATGGATTATGGGTGCACATGATCATTTGTTGGTGCACATGAGATCAATTCTTCATGGTTCCTCATATGTGTGGTGTACTTTATCATTTGCATGACACATGAGATCATTATTCATAGATTCAAATAGGGGAAACATCCCCCTAAGGTTGGGTAGGGTGAGAGTACACATGATCATGGTGTTCCACCCATGTGACTTGCACATGCTTAGGGTGGCCATGACTTCATGGGTTCATAAAAATAAAATACAAATTTATATCTTCTTATTTACAAGGGATTGTGATTTATAACCTATACTTTTAGAATCACATGAAAAAATTAAGAATTTCAATGTATGGTTTGGCCAAATTGGTTTTCATTTACTTTCCTTATTTAGAACCCATTGAAGGCACTATGAAATGAAAATTCAAATCTTAGTCAATTGTCTTGATTTTTGGATATGTTGTTTATTTTGTTAGTTTATGTCATGTCGCTTTGTTTCAGGTCATTTTGATACCCGGAAGTATCTTAAATGCCAATTCTTTCTAATTTGAACCCTTTGAAAGGCGTTTGGTAAATGAAAACCCTAATTTGAATCAATTGTTCTAATTTTTGGATATGTTATCCAATTAGTTGGTTTATGTTACCTTACTTCATTTTAGGTTGTTTTGGTTCCCTAAGGGTCACCAAATGAGACTTTTGGAAACCTACTAAATTTAGTCCCGAAATGAGTCTAGTTTCATTTTGCACCCAATTTCACTAAATTGATCTTGAATTTCATTTCATCAAGTACGGAGTTTCCAAGGTATTACAAGATCACTCTAGAACAAAAGGGTTGCCGAGAAGAAGGCCAGAACAAGCTAAGAGGGAAGTATAAACTCTTTGCTTTGGGATAAAGAATAAGTGTGCATAAGGGGGGTTTATGTAGATTTTCAAGAGAGCATTGGGGGACAGTTTTGGCAACTTTGATTAGGGTTTCCTCCCATGTGACAGCTAGGTTTTTGCATATAAAACACATAGAGGATGGCTAGGGTTTTTGCATAGAGGTTATGAAGGTCTTTCTTTCACATGGCGCCAAGATTGGAGCATTTTGGGTTTAGGGAACTTCCTAGTTTAGTTTCCCCTGTGTGTGTTGTGGCTAGGGTTTGGTGTATAAGCATGCTTCATCATTTAAAAACTTCTAATTAGGGCTGCCCACATGTTTGCACACACACATATTGTAACACCCCAACCCCCGTATCATTAAGCATTGGACGCATCCACCATTTTTTTGATAGTGGACTAAACCAAACGGCGGGCCGGGCCGGTGTTACATTACAAGCGACGCACACTTGACTTTCTATTTCAGCCATTTCATGCCTTGATCGTATTTAACCATACATAACTTAAAATTAAGAATTTCATAAGGCAATAGTATAAGAAATAATTGAAATTCATAAACTCAATTAATTAAATAAAATTGAGTACATAATTTAAAAAAAAATATTACAGTGAAAGTCTTAAAACTTGGGCAACATGCCCTTACATAAAAATTAGAAACTTTTTAAATAAAAAAGAACCTAACTAATATTCATGATCTTCATGTAATCTAATTCCTTGAAAAAAAAATAAAAGGAAGGGTGAACACACATCCCAATGGATCTTTCTAACATTTAAATCATTATTTGAATTCAAACAAACCAAGCATGTCAAAAACTTTTGTACATTAGGCGATTCAAACAATTTCTTGTTTTGGTTGACATTCAGACTGAAAGAGTTTAATCTCCGCGTTCCACATCGTGGGGAGAGAGAATCACTCTTGGAAACTCAAACCCCCTATCTATCTATCAAGTGGGATCACTTTTTGGAATCCCAGTTCAAAATCATCAATCAAATAAAAAGAAACCGGCAAGCCGGGTTGGGGGGTGGAACACACATGATGACGTCTGTCCCCGCGCCTATCATTGTGCCAGTACGTGGATTGAGTCATTATTTAATCTTTTCTTAGTGATAAAACGCACAATATCAAATTAAACCATTGACATAACATGTACATGACATGAAACATTAAATATTTATTCATGGCACAATGCATCAATATTCTGAATTTCTAAACATGCATAACATGTATATTCGAGACACAATAAATAAAGCATGCATATAAAGACATAAATTCAATCAATCATCTTCAAAACATCATCACACATACAAGATTTATTCAAATTAAAATAAAGAAGTAAAGGTTAAAAGTTACTTCCACCTTAAATGCGTCCCTTCTGCGCACCTTTGAAATTCGGTAGAGTTCCGTTGCTTCAAGTCTTCCAAACACTCAAGAACTCTTAAGAACACTCAAGAACTCTTAAGAACACTCAAGAACACTAAAGAATAATTCAAGATCACTCAAGAACTAAGGGGAATGCGAAGAAGAAGGCTAGAGAGATTCAAGAGGGACTAATACGCTCTTGAATTAGGATGAGATGAATTGTGAGCATAGGGGTCCTTTATACAAGCTTCAAACTAGTGTAAAATGGTAAGTTTTTTGGTGGGAAATTGGAAAAACTCAAATTTTCGTGCCCCCCCCCCAAGCATAGGAAAATAGTAGGTATTTTTTTTGAAATTTTTTTGGAGTTTAGAAACATTTTTTTCGAATTTTTTTATGAATTTTATCGGATTTTTTGGTATTATTTTGGTTTTTTAATCGGAGCATCGGATATACACCGTCGGATTGTCTCGAGATTCCATTTGCAATCAAGATCAGGCAGATGGAACGTCGACCATTAGATTTCCACGATCGCAGCACGCGTTTCGCGATTGAGATCAGGCGGGTTGATCGTGAGCCGTAGATCATCCTCGAGTTTCGTGTGCGGATCGCGTTCGTGATTACCGAAAACCATCTGAACCGTTGGATCTAGATTGATCGACTGTGGCCCATTGGATTTTCCTCGATCGATGCATCCGTTTGCGATCTTCTCGAGCGCCTCAATCTTAGCCGTTTGATGGACCTCGAGTAAGGCGTTTGATCAGTGGCATTTTGAGTCTGCACCGTTGGATGGTTCTCGAGCATCGTAACGATCTTGATCATTGATCTAATCCGCACGATGATCCTCGAATCCGGTGTTATTACTGATCAGATGAGATGTATCCAACTGTTAGATCGACTTGATCATTTCTGGGCTGTTGGATCTGATCGATTCAGTGCTCCTGGGTGTCGTTTTGAACTTTAATCTCATTCGTTGGATTTTACAGATTCGTTTTGGACCGTTAGATCATGTTTCTAATTACCAAATCACTTTCTAAGGTTTCTTTTATCCAAAAATTGCTAATTATCAACCCAATTTCACTTTCTAATTTGTGTAAACATTGATTCTACTCAAATCATGCTATTTTAAGGATTTACTAATATTTTCTCCTTCTTAATTATTTAATATTGTATTTGTTAGATATTTTCTCATTTCTTTAATATCTTTAATTAAATAATCCATATTTACTATTTCCATGTATTTTTTATTTATTTCCCATTTCATTTTCAGATAATAATTTATAAATTACACACTATTTGTCGGGACCCCTTCCCTAGGATGAAGGGCGAACTGACTGGCACAGTGTCCCAACAAACCCGCTTGCAAGCCGAGCTTGCCAAGACACTGTTAAGCCTCAATCTTACTACCTACATCACACACCATCAGAGTAATCATAAGTAATGCAGAAGAATTTAACATATGAATACCAATAAGAACTTCATATATTTCAAAACGGGTCATTACACATATGTAGCAACGGGAGAGACTATTCATTATATACAGGCTATCCTCACCCCTATACATGGTTCTACCTCTCAAAACATAGTAACAGAAAAG
>JAJIYU010001639.1:0-34509 GCA_030144865.1 Tinospora cordifolia | reverse complement strand
ATACAAATGACAAGATAAAAAATGATGCATGACTCTACACTATTTACACCAACAATACAAACTAAACTAAATACCACCAACTAACGACTACAGTTGTGACCTACCATTACTCCACCATCAAAAAATCAAATCTGTTTGCAAGGTTGAAGGTATTCTTATCATTTTTTTCAACGCAAAAGAAATATTTCATTGATGAAAGTGGGATTAGATATCCCTTACAAAAGTAGGCCAACTTTAACAACTAATGTCTGGACAGAACAAACAAACATGGTATCTGAAATGCTTAAGCAAACTTCACGTAAACTAAACACAAAAACACTATACAGCTTCATACAGAATATCATGCTAGTTACTTAACCATTCACCAAAAGAGAAACCTTTCCCTAGCTCACTAGCTGCAACCCCTGTAGAAAGAAGTGCACACTTCCAATAACTGGTCATGGATCTGTTTACCGATAGCTTCCAGAACAAGAAACAAATTTGCTTCAATTGGGGCTGTAAGCTTTGTATGCTTCCTCTGCTATGTATCCCAAATCTTCCTTGTGACTGCGCAGCTACCAAACACGTGTTTGATGTCTTCGTGGAATTTCTGTAGACCAAATAAATTTGGCCTTATCTGACAGCTCCTGTCTACCTTCAATAGCCCCCAGCTGCTCCTTAAAAGATTTGATTGAGAACATTTCAGTACAATCTCCCATCCACACCTTCTTATCCCTCCCATTCTGTAACCTCAGTCCTAATATTTTATTTCCTACTCATCATTTTGTCTAGTGTTACTTCTCAACTGCAAGTTTCATAAGGGCAACGTTGAGATGATCATAGGTATTATTATCATATACTTGAGTCCCCCTTTTATAATTGCCTCAAGATGTATGTTGATGGAAGGAAGATCATTGATCAATAAGGGCAGCGTTGATATGACCCTCAGAAATGTCTCTTCCAAGTCTAGGCACAATGCCTTGTGAGCATCTCAAGTAGGAGCTTTTATGCATGCAATCAAAGCTGCAGCCAAACCTTCACTAATATCGTCCTCACCTCTCTAGAAGCCAAAATTAAACTAGTCGCAATTGCATTTGAGACCTTGTAAACGTTTCTTAGCATAAGAGACAAACACCCTAGGATTGTATTCATATACGCATCATCACAAAAAGCCCTTTGAAAATTTGTTGTTTGCTATGCATAATCACTCAACTCTTTCATTGCGTTATCTGCAACTTTTAATTCACCCATTCAATCCAAAAACCATTCCACGTACCTTCCATTGTACAAAGATGAACTTCCTCCACTCATTGCTTTTACAAGCTCGTAAAGCAACTGGGTCTTCACAATTTTGTTGTTTGATGGATGATACCATCTCAAATCACACAATTTTCGTGGTTTCCAATGGAACACCAACAACTTCCATTGAAAACCAAGACAAGCTTCAAAAGCGCCAATTGGTTGTGTGAAGTCACTAGTCATGTGATTAGCTTTTTTTTATCAACTTGCCTCAATCTCATCATCTGCCATAAAGATTTGGCAAAGGCACGGTCAGGTTTGAAGCAGACCTCGCCATATCTACAACCTCTGAATGTTATTTCCCACTGGCAGCTTGTGTTACTACCATTACTAATAACGCTATGGATCTGCCATTCACTTCTATCAATTGGAAGATCTAAGAGATATGCTCCAATGTTCATTCAATCCCATTAATTACCTACATTTTGTCATTGGAGTTTTGCTCCTTCGGTTCCTTCTCATTCATCATTTAAGTAGCTTTGCTTGCTTCTCTCTCCTTTTCCTCTTCTTCTTCTTATTCTACTAAATAGTAATGTCATTGTTAGAGTTTTCTTTTTCATTTTTTATGGAATGAAGCATAATTGTATTAATAAGTGTACTATGAGGTTTTGACAATCAGGTATTTCCATACAAAATGATCCCCACTACATTATATTACATGTCGTATGAGATAATATGTTACTCCGTCAACCATCCCCAAACTTGTAGCCTTTTCTAATTCAAAGGAAGACATCCAAGTGGCAAGGAAAATTACAAAGTGTTCCCATATTTGATCAGCTGTGGACTCCCTATTCTTGGACACCCTTTTATTGCATTCTTCCCAAACTGCAAACCAGATCGCAAACCAGGCACATGTCCAATACTTTCCTAAGGAAGCATGCAACAAACTAGGAGGTAGCTCGAATTAAGTCTCAACTGCAAGCACATTCATGTGGCTATGTATGTCGCTCTCTTTTTGCCGCAGACCCTTAGTGACTTTGTATCTACCAAAGATATGTTAGACATCTTCACTTGCTTCCCTATAGAAACAACAGCAAGATGGGGAAAGAAAAGTGTCTGGAGCTTTCTTTTTGTAGCAAATCTGCACAATTTAACTTCCTTAAACTAATCAGCCAGCCAAGAATTTTAGCTTTAGTAGGGATTTTGGCAGTCCATATGAATTTTGAATGTGCTAGTGAGGAGCAGATTGGAGGGACTGAATCAAATTGAGGTATTGTAAGAATGATTTGGAGGTCAATTTTCCAAGAGAATCAACAATCTTAACTTTCCTATTCACTATTGGCTGCTGTATTACTCCTTCCAATCAATGGAGCAACCCAGTAATCTCCTGTGTTTCATTTCATGCTAGGTTTCTTTGTAGTTCAAATCCCAGATGTTGTCGTACGTCTGTCAGGTTTCTTTTTATGGATCGATGCTACAATAGCCCCCTAATGAGTTGATAACTGATATAACCTCAGAAAGAACATGTTGAACGGATTAGGCTCACACCAGTAATTTTCCCATAATTTTATAAGGCTATCACTGCCAGCCGTTCATCTCACCTGATAAAGGAAATAGGGATAAATGGAATGAATGAATTTTCAAGGCATTTTGTATGTAGCCCATGTGAATATCAGCGTCTATACCTTTGTGTTGTAATCCATGGATGCCTTTGATGACCTTTGGCCATAATGCTTCCCCGGCTTCATAAAACCGCCATGACCATTTACTGGCCATTGCATTTTCTTCAGTAAAATATTCCCCTTTCCAAGGCTTCTTTGTTCAATTAATTTGCACGAGTTTCCAGATGTTAAAGTAATGGTGAACTACGACATTTGACTGTAACTATAATTCCTACTGTGTCCTCCATGGAGAACTGCTCCTAATAGAGGTCCTAAGATCTATGAATTCATCACCTTCGTACTTGCATCGATCTTGAATGGCCATAGCTTGATGTTGTAAAAGAGGTTTCCATCTATGTATTTATCTCCACATTGTTACCTTGGCACACACAGCTTGGACTGTAGGCATGTGCACTAATGATCCCCTTCACTTCGAAGGTCTAGAGTAGATGGTGTCATCATTTCCATATCATATTAGCTAGGGAGACAATATTAACATGTTTTATTTTATGAATAGCTTTCAACCTGTGTGTGCAGATTACTGGAAGGTGGTATGCCTTTCAATGTTGTGGGCCATGTGGAAAGAGAGGGAACCACATGTTTCATGCAAGTTTTGTTTGATAGATGAAGTATGAGAGACTTCGACTTTGGATGGCCAATGGCAGCCTACCAAAAGGTTATGTGATTGGATTAGATACCATATAAGATGTTCAATGTTGTCAAAAGGTTATACATGTTCCCATATTGTGTCATAGAACCCACTTCATAATCAAACTATTTTATTCTTTAGGATCTTGCAAAGGGTCAGGATTCAGTGGTATGAGATCTTCATGTTGGTAGAGCTTTTTCATCCTGAGGGAATTAGGATATTGTGACCTTCCAAGTATGTGTTAAAGATGTGTTTCGATGAGGATGATGATTAAATTTTATGACCATGGGATCCCTCAAGGCAATTTCTACCAAGTCCTTCCTTTCATCCATCCTTGATGACCATATCTTACCTCTCTTCCCTTGTGGAAAGTAAAAATACCATCAAAAGATAAACTTCTACAGTGAGTAGTTGCCCAAGGAAAGATTAGCATCAGTGACTTTTAGAGATCAAATTCCTGAATAAGTGTTTGTCTCCTTCATGGTGTTTACTTTGTGAATAACATGCAGAATCTGTAGTAAACAGTTTCGGAGATTGCTCTTTTTGCAGGGAGATTTAGTGGCAAAGGTGCTCTTACTTTCTAGAAGTGTCAGATGAGATCTTGGTGGAGGGTCAATTTTGTTTATTCCCTATTAATAGTAGTAGTATCCCAATCATTGGTGTGTGGTTTGCTTAGCAGTGTTGTGGTCCATCAAGAAGGAAAGGAATTCAGGAGTCCTTGCCAACATTGCTGCTCCTGCTATGGCAGTTCAGGAAAAATCCCACATGCTAGGTTCTTCTCTGTCTGAGCATAGGAGATGGTGTAATTACATCCATAGGAGGCACAAAAAAATAAAATAAAATAAAATAATAACAAATAAAATAAAAAATAGACCAGGCATCATATTGTATACTTTCATATCTCGTACACCAACAAATACAATACCATTCTTTTTTCCAAAAAAAGCAAAGTGTCAAACCAATAAACCAAATAAGATTCCAAGCCATTGTAAGATATTTACATGCTACATGCCAAGCCAAAGATTGGACCAAATCAAAAACCAATAGAAGCACTTACAGGAAGTGTCTCCCTTATTGCTTCATCATTCATGCTTTCATCGTCTCCTGGCAAAAGAGCTCTGCACATCCTGAATAAAACATTAATGAAATTATCAATGGAATTAAAACATGACAAGTAACAATAAACTAAAATAGCGAACCAATTGCATGTAAGGTATCTTAAGCATCAAAGACTTTAATGTATATATATATATATATATATATGTATGTATGTAAAAGCAATAGTGACTAATAAGTCTAAATTGTTAACAATGAACAATCTTTTTTTTTTTTTTTTTGACAATAAACTAAAGTAATATACATTAATAATGAAAAGGCCTCATGTCGAATGAGATAGCTAAGCAGGAAAGCACAAGATTACAATGCTTGGAGAATACTATCCCAATTACAAAGCCATCGACTGAAGCTGAACCCATAGCTATTTTTGCAATGGACACCATTGTCGCAAACAAAATCTGGGATCGCTCCCACAAAAGCTCCATGGGTCATTGATTATTCTTAACTCTCAAGAAATTTTGCGTTCCTTTCATTCCAAGTAGTGTACCATGTTGCAAACAAAATAACTTTCCAATATTGCTCGAGGGAATATAGAGAAATCTGACTTGGTACTACAAAAAGAACATTCGGATATGGGGCTATTATGCTTGGCAGTTGGGACTACCATCTATTCCATATTGTGCGGAGAGTCTTCTACTACCTAAAATGATGAAATATATATATATTTTATTTATTTATTTATTTATTTTAATAACATCAACACAAAAAAATTTGTTTAGAAAAACTAACCAAGCCAAGATCTTCACTTTTGTTGAAACTAGGGTTGTCCATATGAATGTGGAGCTTGTGAATGGAGTTTGTTGTGTGTTGACAACTAGTTCATGCATGAAAGATTTGAAAAGGAGTTGCCAGAGTCCCCTATACAAATAAGCTTGTCCTCTTTATTTGAAGGTTGAAACTGGTCCAACATGTGCGCAAGGCAAGTTATGTCTTTCATGCTATTTTTAGTGAGGTTCCTGCTTAACTAAAGGTTCCAAGACCATGTTCCTTCCTCCTCATTTCCATTGTGCACCATTAACTATAAGATTGGTTTATCATGCATTTCGAATAATTTCTACAGATTTGGAAATATTTCCTAGAGGGTTGCTATCCTACACCATTCCTCTACCCAAAACTTCATGTTCTTACCATTTTCCACCTCCCCACCTTGTATAGGCATTGAAACACGGGTAAACTTATGAACAACTTTCCACATAGATCTCGACATGGCTTTCTTACTAATTGATCCATCTCTACCATTTTCTTGCACCCCATGTATACTATAGATTAACCCAAGGAAGGAAAATTCGACTTCGCCCCAAACTTTGACATTTGAAAATTAGAATTAATTTGAAGAGTTTGATAAATTCGAAAGAATTTTTGTAAAAATTTACCAAGTTAAAAAAATTCAAAAAAAAAGTAAGTGGTAAAATATGGACAATTTTTATTAAAAATACCAAAAACAAACATAATAAATATATTTTACATATAAAAGTATACATGTCATGGTTTTGAACATGTATTTTAATATTAGCAATGTTTTATGCACATTGCACGTGTTAACTTAAAACTGTTAGAGAAAAGAAAGAAACAAAAAAAAAAATTTATTGTCAAACCCTAATGGTCTTGCAAACATAAAACTTGGTTTTCCTTTCTCTTTCTTTTCTCAACGTCTCTTCTCTTAAGATTTTAGCTTATTTTTCTCTCTTATTACTCTTCTCTCTATTGTCTCTTCTTCCAAGTTATAGTTTGTTCTTCTTTCTCTTTGTGCACTACATAAATTATTTCATTAAAAATGCTCTTTTTCATGGCTTTTATACAATTTTGTTCTACAAAAATCTTTAAAACTTCAATTTTAAGTGAACTTCGCTGAATTTTCAAAGATTTCGACGAAATTTTATAATTTTATAATTACAGGTGAACTTCATTTCGATTGTCCAAATTACCTAATTAATTCGGCTAATTTCGACAAGCTTCGGCTAATTTTCATACCATGGATAAACCTAGCCCACAATGCTTTGGGGGAAGTCTTCATTCTCCACAGCCACTTGCAAATCAAGGCTTTGTTCCTCAACGTCAGACTTCCTACTTCGAGGCCACCGTATTGTATGTCTCAACAAAAGCCTTTCCCATTTTACGAGATATGATCTTTAGTCTTTGTCTTCGTTCTTCGAGAGGAATCTCCTAATGATTCTCTCTATCTTCATGGCTGCTCTAATAGGTGACTGAAAGATTAAAAGAAAATAAATTGGGACTACCTCCAAGACAAATTCAAAACTAAGAGTCACCCACCCCTCAATAACTAGTTGCCACACCAACCTTCCACTCTCTTTTGAACTGTGTGCATCACTGGCACCCAAAAAGATAATTTTTTCAAGTTCCCCCTTAAAGGCAAACCCAAATAATTTATTGATCATTCTCCATAGGACACCTCCATCTCTACAGCACATCTTCCTACCTAAGTTTTGGGGAATGTTTACACCTAGCAATTGACTTTTAGTTCCACATATTCACAGCCCCATTGGTAAACTAAAGCTTTGAAGAATATGAATGGTTGAATGTCTATTGGCACTGTCGTCGTTGATGAATATGAGGCAAACATCCGCTAATTGGGTATGAGTTATGCAAAATATTCTTCTTTTCTAAACAAAAGCCCTCTAGTCTCCATGCACCAACAGCTTTTCTCATGAGGCAAGGAAGAGTACCTACCACTAATTTATAAAGAAAGGAGTACACCCCCTGGTCCATCCATGTTTTCCCTTGGCCAGCCATTGAGAAATATAGAACAATTAATTGAGGAAAAGCATGCCTGAATCCATTTCTGCCATTTACCACCAAAACCTTTCTGCCTCATTACAAAATCAAGGAAACCCCCCTTGACTATGTTGTACGCCTTTGCAAAGTTGACTTCCAAAAGAAGTCCTTTCTTTGATGAGTGATATTCCTCCACCACATCATTTGCTATCATTACTACATTCAAGATTTATCTATCTTTAATAAATGTCATCTAGGTTTCTTCTATGGTATACTGCAAGACCCTTCTTAATCTATTGGCTAGCATTTTTTTGATGATTTTGTAAAGGCTTGTAGTTCAACTGATTGGCCTGAAGTCCTCCACCCTTACAATGTTTACCCTTTTTTGTACGAGGCAGATGTAGGTTTCGTTCACTACCTTGATGATAGTTGCATCAATGTAGAATTCCCTGAGGCATGCCATAACTTCACCCTTGATGGTGGGTTCCTTTTGGAGAATGGCCATTGTAAAACCATCATGCCCCAAAGATTTTCCACCATCGCAACTAAAAACTGCTTCCACTACCTCTTCCTCTTCGAATTGACGCACCAACCACTCATTTTGATCCTCTTATATTTCTTTCCACTCCAAAACTCTCCACCCCCAAGTTTTGTTGCTCTTCTCCGTGAATAGATTCTCAAGTATCTCAAGATAAGACATTGGATTCCCTCCTCTTGTTCCATTATACTTCCCTCCTCATTCTCCATCTTTGATATGACTAGATTTCCTACGAGTGAGAATTTTGTCGAAGCATTTGTAGTTGCCATAACCTTCATTAGCCCATTTTAGTTTAGCTTTCTACCTCGCCACCCTTTCAATGTGATAGCCAATTTTATAAATTTCTTCCACAATCTCCTTTGCGCTGTTGTACAAATGTTCATTAATGCCTCCTCTATCCACTTGCTTATGGAGGTTCCTCAACTCCCTCACTACGCTAGATCGCAATGCATCATCCTATTGTTATAAGACCCTTACTCCATTGCTTGAGTTTTTCTTTGATGCCTTCTAATTTGAACATGAACTTGTGCCCTTTCCATCCCTTGTTTTTTATATTTGTCCACCATTATTTGAACACTCTCCCAAAATCTAGATGATGCAACCATTTATTTCCAAACCAAAAGAAGGAAGGTCCCCATAAGGACACTATTCTGTCAAGGATTATTGTCTAGTAGTCTGAAATGAGTCTTTCCAATCATGAACCTGCTATTACTCCATGTAAATTTCATATTACACAACCTTGTTTCTTTTAGGTGGAGCTCTTGGATTAAGTCATTGAATTTCTTGATTGCATGCAGGTCTAGCAATTTAAATTTTTCCCCCATATTCCTATTTGCATTAAAATCTCCTTAAAAGCACCAAGGATAGTGGAGAATAGCAAACAAAGCTACAACCGCATCCTAGAATCCACTTTATCTTATGCATCACGTGAGTCGTAGACTGATGTAACCCACCAGTCTTTAATGCCTTCCCCTTTAATTTTAATGGAGATTAAAAATTTCTCAAGTACCTTATAGAGTACTTCCAATTTTCTTGAGCCCCTTTAATTTAATGCCTTCCCCTCATGATGTGCCCAAAGCTGGAAGGGAAGCTCATCTGATGAATCTTCCATGCCATAATGTTCTTGAAAGGTTATGGTCCACTAGCTCTTTCATTGTTTCCTGAAGGGTTACTAGATCCAGTCAAGCTACACAAACAATTTTCCTAATGGATCTGCTTTTGGGTGCGGATCCGCACCCACTAATATTCCAGATAAGAATCTTCATGGTCTCCATACAACCCTCCCCTGACCAGCCAAGTTACGACCTTTCTTGGCTTGCACCTCAATCAATTGTAAGCATTCTTTTACCCCTCTTTGTTCCTCCTTTTGTACTACATCTCATTGCAGCCCTTGGGTGTGATGCGGCTCCCGCTTGTTCAATTGTTGCTCTACAATGTTGATTGGTTTCCAATATTTCAAGAACTGACAACAATGTGATGGATAACTCTCAGAACACTAGGAATTTGTGAGGTTAGTTTTGAACGACAAGGAAAAGTGGCTCTCTTTATCATTTTGGTCTTCCAATTGAGCTAGACCCTATTGGAGAAAGTTAACAACAAAATGACACACCTTAGCCTGCTGACTTTGCTCCTCTTCTTGCATCACATTTCTTCTTCCTTCTCCTTGTCTTCCTTCCCTTTGTTCATTGTCATATTAGGTGTTCCTTTTAGCAAATTCTCAATCGTGTTTAGCTTTCCTAGGCATGTCAACCATCCCACACTTGTTGTCGTTGCAAGCACTTTAGCCTTCCATATAAAGGATGAAGCATTGAAGGTTGGGATGGCTTGTTGAGATATGAGGTAGGAGAAGAATAACTTAGAAGGAAACTTCTCAGAGGAATCACCAATTCACACGCCTCTATCAATTTAATTCTAAAGGCTAATTTTGGTCCACCATCTATATTAGTATTTCCACTTCATGTACATCATTCTCACATATGCAAAAATTGCAAACTCCAACTAATTACTTGCTGTGCATTTTGGCCTCTCCTACTGATGAAGGCACTAATCAAAGCAATATGTACTGTCAAAAGCTTGTATGGGCTAGGGAGTTGCTCTTGGAAAGCAGTACCACACCACCTCTCTTCCTAGAATGTGATTGCATTTCCTTTCCTTACCTTCATTTCAACTGCTACATAAATTTATGCATTAAAGTTAATGAATTTCCATTGGGCTCTATATGTTGTTTTGTTTGAACTAGCACCTTTTTCCCAGTTATCCAACTCTCTACTTATGCATTTAAATACTTTTTCCCAAAGAACATTGGGGGTTTCTTGAATTCTCGACAAGCATTTTGCCACAAAGGCCTTGTTTCTTATCAATAAGTTCCCCCACCACAAGGCCTCCATGGCTTATATCTCTAGCCATGTGCTCATTGCACCAAAGGATAGCCTTCTGCCTTCACCTCATTTTTTCCATAGGAATTCCCTTATAATTCTTGTGGTGGTCACTATAGTCATCACCCATTCAAAAGACAGACATAAAGTATTTTGGTATTGATTCCAAGCTAATTTTAATAGTAATAGTCAACCTCCTCTATATAGGAATCTCCTTTTCCATCCTTCTACTCTCTTTCCAATTGTTTGTATTACCGGCTCCCAAAAGGGTTTTTTCCTTGGGTTTCCCACTACAGGCACTCCCAAATATTTAATGGGTCATTCCCCCATGACCACTCCCATCACCTATGCCACTGTCGATATCATTTCTTGACTTCTTCAGCTATACTAACCCCATGAGGTGGCTTTTTATAGACTCACTATTAGACCTAATAATAGACAAAGCTTTGTAGAATCTTAATGATTCGGTTGTAGCAGTCTTCATTATCTTATAACTGTCATCAGCATACTTTATGTGGGCAATGTGAGTTCTCTCCTTCCCCACCATAAATCCTTCTAGGAGGTCCTTTTTTGTCACATAGGTGGTAAGGCTACATAGTGCATCAGCTTCCAAAGTATATAGAAATTGAGACAAGGGATCCCCTTGTCAATCCTCTGCTTCCTTCTGTTTTATTCCTTGTCTTCCATTAACAATAATTGAGTAATTCACCAAAGATAAGCATCCCATTATCCATCTACACCATTTTTAGCCAAAACCTTTTTTCTTCATCATATATTCTAGGAATCCTCGTCTAACCGAATCATTGCCTTAGTGAAAACCACCTTCAATATGAAACCCTCCCTCTTTGAGTTCGTATAATCTTCCACCTCCCTATTTGCACCAATATCTACTTTCCTTTGACGAGTGTATTAGCCACTGTATGGTATATGACCTCTTTAAGTCTATTTGTCAATGTCTTCGCAATTATTTTATATAGACTTGTAGTTAACCTTAAACTTATTGGCTTGAAATCCTCCATTTTAACTGAATTGGTATTTTTTTGGTATGTAGCAGACATATGTCTCATTCGTGGCCTCGTTTATGATTCAATTATGGCCAATTTATATGTATCATTTAAGCCATCAATATATAAGTAATCGAATGTCTAAGATTTTTAGCATTACCCACCATGATTTAGCATCCTCACAATTAGAAAACTTCCCTAATCTTTTGCCTTATAACATGTCTTTTCGATTATTCTATCAAAAGGTTCCTTAAGCTAAAAGTCATTTCCACTTCAATTTCCCCAATAGTCTGTTTTCTCAAATATTTTTTTCATTTTATCCCACATATATTATGTTAAACTCCTTCAAAATTGTTTCTTTCACCATTTTTCTCAAACTATTTGCATGTGATCTCTCTTTAAAATTCATAAACTATTCAGTTTGATAATAATCTTTCTTGCGAATCTTGATGTCATTGTCATTAACATATCTACTATCATTAGCCTATATTATGGAGATAGAAGATCTCTTGGAATAGTCTCATAGATAATACACATAATCTATTAGCCATCATAGTTGGAAAAATGCCTAATCAACCGCCACTAGTTCTAAATGTCATTCAGTATTAATTTATCTTTTTACAACATATAGAGTCCACCAAGGCATAGGTAAATGCAAAACACAGTATTATCACTCAGTCATCATTTCAAGCTCCAAACCTTGTCCTCCATTCACAATAGTTACCTTTATGTCCATAAATATATCTTCTCTAGTTGAGGTACCGGTTGAACTACTTTATCTTCAGCCTCTCAATATCAGACTCTACTGTGTTGGGGCCTAATCTTAGTGCCTATACACTTATATTTCATCTTTGGCCTCCAAATATTATACTTTAATGTGTAAGACCAATTCTAGCACCTAACACTGTTAATTTCCAGGCTCTATTCCAAATTTACAATCCTCTTTTTCCATCTCTACTGACACAATAGAATTATTTTCATGCAATCCCTCTTTCCCTCAGTTTTTCTCCTAATCATTTTTCTCATTATATTATACAATCTTTTTTACTTAAAATTGACTTGAACTCGTAAAAGTATAACAAATTAACAGACACCAAACTGCAAGTTGATTTCTGCAATAAATAAAATACCTGAAGTTGTCAATGAAAATAATTATTTCGAATGTCAACAATGGAAGAAAGACAATCCTCAAGTTTACGGCCGCTGAACCAAAAGCTGTAGAATAGAAAAGCAAAACAGAACTCATGAAATATTATAGTTTAAAAAAATGTTCAAAAATTATTGACGAGCCATAAAATTAGGAGTGAAAGAACAAATGGATCCCCAAGCATTCTAAAACAAATTTGAACCCCCTACTACTCAATCGATGAGTCCCCTTAGTATTACCATAGATGCTCTCAAGGTATATACAAAGAAGTAGCTCAAATGCAACAAGCAACGGCATTGCAACAATTGCATGACAAGGTGCCCACTGCCAATATAAAGGTGAGTGCGTATTAGCCCACTGCCAATATATATGATATAATATCAAGGAAAAAGCAAAAGAGAGAGAGAGAGAGAGAGAGAGAGAGAGAGTAGTATTATACATTACGGTCATAAGGTATTGATGGGGCTGGCACAGAGAATCTGCCTCGAGCAACAATAATATGAAACAGCCAAAGTGTGGAAAAAATTAGCCTAGATGATTAAAAAAGAAATTAAAAAAAAAAATCAGACAAGCATCTAATTTAAAAATCAAATATTAGAAAAATGAAAAAGAAAGTTAAGATCTCAGACCCTAATAAAAGGTTGCAAATGTCCTTCCATGCAATAAGAAATAGCCAAAAATCCAAATAAAAGTCACCATTATCAAATTAAATATTATGGTCATCAACATAGTGATCTCCAGTTATATTAGTAATTTAGTACAGCTACATTGAACTATTCTTAAACTACCTCCCCCAGCAACCCCCCACCCCCACCAGCGCTCTTCTCCCCCTTTTCTTTTTTCACTTAATTTAGTACAACTACATTGAACTATTCTTTTAAAAGAAAGAAAGAACTTTATTAATATGACAAAGAGAGAGTACAACAAAAGATAGAGACCCTCCCATCAAAACAGCCACCCTCAAACATTAAACCCTTAATACAAAATGTTTTCCCATGCCCTCATCCATTCCGAAATAGAGTATCCTAAGGGGAAGGGACTATTGTTAATCCAGAATGAGGCCACCGACATAGATTCCTCCTAAATCTATTGTTAATCCAGAATGAGGCCAGAATGAGACCACCGACATAGATTCCTCCTAAATCTGAGGTGGGGGACAGCGCTTTTCTGCAAAAATCCTATTGTTTCGTTCCTTCCACAAACACCAAAGAACTGCTAAGCACACCAGCACCCAATAAACACACTTCTTTAGACTAAGCTCTTCCCATAAAGGGTAGACACTAAACGGAATGTCTTGCTCAAGCTCCTTTGCTCTAATGCTGAAAACACTCCTGCATCTAAACCAAACATAGCTTGTAAACGAACATCTTAGAAATAAATTGTCTAAAGATTCTCCATTTCTTTTGCGCAGAGGGTGCTACGAAGGAGAAAAGCAATATCCTAGAAAACGCCGTTGAATCATCTCCCTTGTATTTACTCTCTCCAGAGCGACCTCCCATGCGAAAAATTTGACTTTAGAAGGGACTTGAGTCTTTCATATCTCTAGGCACACTGAAGAAGGAATCATCCTACTAGAGCTAGTCAAGATAAAGAAGAAAGATTTGCAAGAAAATTCCCTCGTGAAATCTTCTCTCCAAACAATCCGGTCCTCCCCATCATCCAGAAAACAGTCTCTCAAAATCAATTGAAGAGCACTTTTCTCTTCTGCACTTCTCCTCCGAGCAAAGGACCTCAAATGAAGATCCCACTAAAAAGCACCTAAATCTTCTCTCTGCCTTCTAAAGAAGGACACCGGTCAATGATGACGATGGGAGAGAATATACACTCTAGGAAAAAGAGTTGCAAAGACATCAATTCCCCACCACACATCCTCCCCAAACCAAATAGCATCTCCCTCCCTATGCTCCACAAAACCTGGTACTGGGCAAACAAAGATGATACAAGAAATGAATGAACTTCCAAGGGCTTCGAAAGGTTATGCTGCTCATGATCCTTGAATCCCTTCTACTGATGTCTTTACCATGTCTACTCCTAATCACTCGAGCCCACAACTAATTTTGCTATCTAGGGAACCTCCAAAGCTATTTCCTGACAAGAGCCTTATTTTTAGCCACCAAATTTCCAATCCCGAGCCCTTCTAGTTCCTTATGTAACTGAACTTTACTCCAACCAACTACATGGGACCCTTTTCCTCCCTCTCGACCCTTCCACAAGAAGTTCCTCGTCAACCTCTCTATCTTTGAAGTTTCACTCTTAGGAATTTTGAACACTGACAAGAAATAATTGGGCAAGGCCTCCAACACTGCTTTAATTAAAGTAAGCCATCCACCCTTAGAAAGGAAAGCCATCTTCGAGCCATCAAATCTTCGAGCTACCTTGGACACTACCGGCTCCCAAAACAAGCGAGCCGTTGGATTCCCCCTAATGGCAATCCTAGGTACTTTAAGGGCCATTTTCCCACCTCACACTCAAAAACCGCAACCATCTGGTGCACTTTTGGTTCATCTATAGAGATTCCACCAACGCATGTTTTGCTCATATTGATCTTCATGCCAGATACCCAATAAAAACATTTCACTACTGACATGACCTTCATAATATTGCCCTCACATCTGTCCAAGAAAAGAAGAGTGTCATCCACAAACTAAAGATGAGTGACTTCCACTCTATTCTTTCCTACCACAAACCCCCGGATCTCCTACATCTCCTTCCTTTATCCAACATCCGCCTAAACACATCAACCACCATAGTGAACAAAAAAGGAGACAGTGGATATCCTTGTCTCAACCTCCTAAGAGCATCTATTTTAACCCTCAGCTTACCATTAATGAAAACTAAGTATGTCATCAATCCCTGTTATGTGAAACTCCTCAACCACCCTCATTAACTCTCCCTTTACGATATCCCAACTCTTTTGGTAAAACATCATAGAGAAACCATTCGTCCTGGAGCCTTACACCGATCACATTCAAAGACTGCTTCTCTAACTTCCTCCTCCAAAAACGGCCTTTCCATCCTCAAGCAAATATCATTATCAACCGGATTTCACTGAATGCTTCCAAACCCCAAACGCAATCAACTCTTTTCTCAAAAACCTCAGAAAAGTGACCCACCATGTGGTCCACTATCTTATCTTCCTCCTCTATCATTTCCCCTCTATTCCCTTCAATCTTAGGTATACCATTCATCACCTTCCTCCCACTCAAAATCTTATGGAAGAACTTTGAGTTAACATCGCCTTCTTTAAACCATTTAATGCGGGCTTTAAACCATGCTTCTTGGTCCATTTCTTTGCTTAGTCTCCATAACTCTCGTTTTTTTATCCATCGCTCCCTCCTCTTCTCCTCGTCCTAGTTGATGCTCCCCTCCAAATTATCCAACTTCACCATCCCCCATCTAACTCTCTTCACGTCCTCTCTTCATACTCCAAAGAAACTAAACCCCATGAGTAACATTCCTCCTTCACAATTCGAAGCTTCTACATATACCTAAAACCCTCCCCACCATATGACTTCCACCACCCTTCAATCTTATCCTTGAAATCTGGCATATGAACCAAGCGACAATCAAAGCACTTAGGGCTAGGTCCCCACAATGGTTTGGAAGTGGATAACGACACTGACCAATGGTTGGAAAACAATCTTTTCCCCACTTCTTGTTTACAGAACTGAAATAGATCAGCCCACCCTTCATTAAATAAGAACCTATCCAATCGATAGCAAATAGGATCACGACAAAAATTTGACCATGTGAACGTACCATAAACAAGAGGAGGGTCATGAAGGCACAACCCTCTAATCACACTATTGAGCTCCCTCATACTTCTAGGAGTGCGACCATTAGATTTCTCCGTTGCTAAACGAATCACATTAAAACCTCCCCCCACACACCACCTCTCTCCACAAAGGGCACTCAGAGTCCCTAAATCATCCCACAAGCAATCACGACCCTGTTTACCACAAGGCCCATAAACACTAGAGAGCCACCATTCCTCCCCATCTGGCTGTTTAACTTTTACTGATACTGTATACTGACCGATGATCTCCTCAATAATTGTACAACTTCTAACCTCCCACACTACTAAAATACCACCTGCAAATCCAACCGCCAACAAGTAGACCCAATCTTTGAATCTGGACTGCCACAAAGCCCCTAACAACTCCCTTCCTGCCATGCTCCTCTTAACCTCCTGAAGATTAACTATATCGGGATTGAGAGAACCAAAATCCCGCTTGATCATTCTTGTCTTATCCTTCGAGCCACATCCTCTAATATTCATTAAAAACAAAAGCTCCCCTAGACCATGACTCGAGACAATCCTCTTACTCTCCCATCCTTTCCATTCCCGTTTTGTTCTCCCTTTCAAGTCTAATTAACATCATATTCATTTTTGCAAGAAAAGCTTTGATTTCCTCCCTACTCAACATCTCATCCTTGTTACTAAAGTCCTTCCTTATCAGCCCTATGTGAGATTCTTTATCCTCTAGTTGCTCCTCCTGTCTTGATTTCAGGCACCTTCCATCTTCCATAGGATTTGAGTTAGGCACTAAAGAAGGGGAAGCTTTATGATAATGCGATTGAACTTCCCAGAACTCCCCATTAATAGAAACACCATGTTCCTGTTCACTGTCTTCAGACAATTCTTGGTCATCTGAGGTATTGCTACAATAGCTCGAAGAATCGATCTGACAAGCTTCCACAATCTCGTCATCACCTAATTCATTATCATCATCACTGTCTCCTACGTCTCCCAAAAATGTCTTGCTAATTCTTTCTCTTGTCCAGTTACGTGACCCGTCTCCTTCTGAATTGTCACCATGTACAGCTCGTTTAAATTGTGTCTATTGCTTTGACCGTCTTTTGTAAACCTTTATGGGAATGATGGACTCCTGCCTGATAACTTTATCTGCTACCTCCTATTCTCTTTCAGCTAAAGAACTATCCGTTGTATGAGACATGTTGCCTTCGTTGCCACTGTGCTATATTCTCCTTTCCATGTAATCACGAGGTTGACTGTAAATATCGCCACCCTCCTTGGATACGCTCTTCCTCCTCCTACCACAAAGACCCTCTTCGCACCCTGCCTTCCATACTCTCATCTCTGCACAAGAAACTTCTCTGATTAGATCCTTTCACTTGCCCTGCCCAATGCTTCAAATCGAGCTTTCCACCTACCACATCGAAAGCACAATACCCACTATCTAAAACAACTCCTGTTGCAACAGCTACCGTACTCTTATCCACTCGCATCCCCTGCGCTACACCACCTACCTCCCTATCAACAAATGCCACTTTTCGCCATATCGTATAAACACCCTCTGCTCCTCCCAGCAATCGTCTCCGCTCTTGGTACCCTTCCTCTCCGGTGATCATGTATTCTCCACTAACACGATACTGCTCATCATCTCTACACCAATTTCGGGTATCCTTCTCCATTCTTTGATCCTCCCCTCCGTCCCTTTTGACTAGTTGAACCCTAAATAGCCTGATCGTGAAGCTCCGTTGCTTGTTTTGCACCTCCATCATAACCCCTCACTTTCATGTGTACCGTATCAAAAGAGTAGCCTTCCCCCGTCATCGAGTCCATGGTGAGCAATCCCCCACACTTTTGGCCAATTTGTTCGAATGTTTCTTTTGTCCATTCGTCGATAGGGACACCCTCGATACCGATCCACTCCTCCCTACAGCAAAACAATATGTTTGTCCATTGGACACCATCCTCCCATTCTCGCACATCATAATTCAACCCTGACTTCAACTTCCCCTTTTCATGGCATTCCACATCCCTTCATCAGGACACTTACATATCGCCCTATCTCCACAGATTGGCGTTAGTCGACATTCTTAGTTCAACTGTTCTGATATTTCCTTCTCTACCGCACTCTATTTTGCGGTACCAAAAAACCTCCAAAACACCGACCACATCCTTCGTTGCTTAGTCTTCGTTTCTTTCTTTTCCTTCGGAATGAACTTCTCATCAAATTTTCATCTTCTTGCTATCCTCAAAGCATTGCTCTGATTCTGTGGTTGTCGGTCAAAAGCTCCAACTACTTCTTCCACACCACCGTAGACTGTCCTCCATTAGCAGTTGTGACTGTAGCACCTCTGTTTTTCTTCTCTACTTGCCACCAGTTTGTTACCTTTCCTTCGTTACGTCTACCTCCACTCCCCAAGTTAACTGCTCTGTTCTCTTTCTGCTTTCCTGCATCCCATCTACGAACCCCCTTGGCTGTGAATTTCCTTGTCGTACCTTTCTGTAGTACTACACTCTACTCAAACCATCTATCCATCCCTTCCCCATTTTACAGCATGCATTTAAATCCTTCCAGAAACTATCCTAGTCTTTGTTACTCCCTTCCCCTGGAACAAAAATCAACTTTTGTCTTCCATTCCCAATTTTAGTCATCATGAAACTTCCCCTCCTATTTGTGAAGGTTTCAATCAACAATGTTGATCTCCTACATCTCTTTATCTTTTTAAAAGTCTCGTCTCTCGCCACTCTACCAACCTCCCCAATGACCTGCTAGAACCACATGCCTACTTAAAGCTCAATACCTATCCGATACAATCTTGAATGTGAACATTCTTCAATGAGCAATATTTTCAAATTGCTCAAATACCGAACTCTAATTTGCTTCACCATGGTTGTTATTTTCTAAAATCACAGTCTCTGAATTTGCAGTCTATTCTTCAGAATTGCGAGCTTTGTTTTTCAGACTTCAGACTAGATCGCGAGGACGACAACAACGCCCTCGTTGTTTAAACCAAGTCACAGGGTCGTGTCCTGTCGAGGGCAAAGTTCAAAGAAGGAGTGCGCCGACGACAAAGTGAAACTAGTTCATCATCACTGTATCAGTCTCTCTGGTTTGAGATTGAAACTCGCAGTCTGTGATGACAATGATTATGAAACTCATAGCCTTGCAATATCCAAGTCGAAGCTCACAGCACCCTCAGAAACCCGGATCAAAATCGCAACGAGTTGGGATCTTACGTCGTCACTATCACAATCGTCTTCATTTTTCCAATCCCAATCTTGCGTCGCTTTGCAATCGCAGTTATTGTAGCAGTCTTCTCCTTTGTCTTCGCTATCGTAGAAATTGGGTCGGCGTCACCATCGTCTTCATCTTTGTAATCGCAGTCTCGCGTCATCTTCGTTATCGCAGTTTCAGTTACTGTAGCAGTCGTCTTCGTCACCAAATCTCGATCAAAACAGTTCTTTTCAAGATCAAGACCCTCTGAAACCCAAATCAAAAATTACAGAAACTAGTTCGTCATAACTGTCATCTTCGTCTTTGAAATCACAATCTTGCGGTGTCGTCTTCGCGATTGCAATTTCAGTTACTGTAGCAGTCGTCTTTGTCGCAAAACCTCGCTCTAAGCAGTTAAAAGAATGTTGAGGGATTTCTTCTATGTACTTTTTTTTTAATACTTTCACCTTGCTTCCATTTTCTCTTTGAAAAAGTTTCAAGCAACCACAAGTAGAAATAGACTCCAGCACAAGCTCTTTATCCCCCATCATCTAAAATTTACATTGAACTATTCATAAACCACCTTCCCTAGCTACCCCCCGCCCGGACACTCTTTTCCCCCCTTTCATGTCACTTAATTTATTACTCACATGGAACAAAGCAAATTGACAAACTTTTGAACTAATAGAAAGATATGGCAGCATAAATGAACAAAATAGAAATATAATCAGTTCAAACCTACATCACAAAAGGATGTACTATAGATCGATGGTTACTTACAAATTCCCATGCTTCATATAATTCTTTTAGACTCACATATCCAAAATGAAAAGCATTGTCCCTAATTTTCAAAATACTGGCCTAGCTCATTTATAAAGAATAGAACTTTTTTTTTTCTTTATGTTCAATCTAACTGGCCTGAGAAGAAAGGATAGTTCCACTCCTTTGTTACACCAAGAATGGCAGATGGCATTCAAAAGGCTCAATCTTACACCAACATTAGCCTTAGGGCTACACATTGAGTAAAGAAAGAAGAGCAAATTTGGATGTTATCTTAGAACCCATGACTTTAAGGCCAACTTGTTTTATCCTCCTGTCATGCACATCATCTCTGTATAACTCTATTTTTTTTTTTTTTTTTTTTTTTTTTTTTTTTTTTTTTTTTGAAACTGAAACTATATTGATATTAAACAAGGGATCTGATAAAATGTCGAATGAGATATCCAGGCTTAGAGAACAATTAAATACAAGCAAAAACTAAAAAAAATTGGAGGATCATCCCCCCATTACAAAGCCATTCCGAAAAACTATAACCCTTTCCTAATTTAGATGAAAAGACCCAACTGGCAAACAAAAGGTTAGATCTCTCCCATTGCATATTAGCCGACCTATCTATGTTCAAAAACAATCTTCTATTGCGCTCCTCCCAAACAATATACCAAACCAATGCCAGGGTCATCTTCCAATAATGGTTAATATGGACTCTTTTAGCTGTTTCTAGCACCTAGAACCAATTATCTACATTTGGGGGGAAAATGGAACAATGCTGCCAATTCCACTTGTTCCAAACAGCTGTTGTAATCCTGCAATTTTCGAACAGGTGTTTGATTGTTTCCTCCTTCTTCCTACACATGATACACATGGAAGGTTGTAAATAGTGTGAAGAAAGAATGCATTGAAGATTTTCATTAGTCTTAAGTTTATTAAGACTAATCAGCCACATTAGAAATCTAGCTTTTAGGAGAGCCTTGATTTTCCAGATAAAATCCGTCAGGATGCTTGTGTGTTCAGTTGATTGATTTATCAGCTTTATCATGGCTGACTTCACTGAGAATATAGGGTTTCCTTCTCCATACCAAACTGGTTTATCCTCCCTCTCTGTTTCACTTAGATTGAATCCATTCAAACGGTTCAAAAGGTCTCCTAGCTCCTTCAAGTGGTTATCTCCTGTATGTCTTTGTAAGTGCAAGTTCCATCCCCATTGAGTCCTATTTCCTTCACTGTTTCTTGATCTGAAATCAGTAACAGATCCCTCTTTCTACAAGCACAACCCATATATATGAGGGAATGCCTCTCGCAAAGATTCTTGACCACACCATATGTCTGCCCAAAATTTCACTTGCTCCCCACTTCCAATCTTCCAACAAATGTGAGGTCCAAAGTGATTATAAAGGTTATATATGTCCTTCCATGGTGATCTATAACTACATTTTTTGTTAACAGCCGCTTCTCTCCCAAAGGCTCTTGAGCCATGAATACTTTGCACAATGTTGGCCCATATTGCTTTTGGTTTGTCCATCATTCTCCATAATTATTTGACTCTTAAAGTTGCACTTCTTTTGATGATATTTCCAATTCCAAGACCTCCATTTTGAATTGTTTTGCACACCTGTTTCCAATTCACTAGATTATGGCCCTTCTCAATTTCCTCTTGCTTCCAGAGGAAGTCCCGCATCTGCTTCTCTATGATTGTAGCTACTTCCTTTGGGACCTTGAAGATGGACATATAATAGGTTGGCAGCGCTTCTAGAACTGTCTTCAATAGAAGTAATCTTCCCCCTCTAGATAAGTAGCTTCTTTTCCGCAGTCCTTCTTCTAATGGTTTGGATTACAGGGTCCCAGAAATCAGTTTTGAATGGATTTCCCCTCAAAGGCATTCCCAAATACATAAGAGGTCAGTCCCCTGGAGCTACCTTCATCTCCTCTGCTGTACTCTTAATCTCCTCCTGATTTATATTGATTCCCAGTAATTGGCTCTTGTTTCCATTTATTTTTAACCTCGACAATAAGCAAAAGGTCCAGAGGGCATCCAAAACCGTTTGAATTTATGTTTTTGTTTTTTGCATGAAAATCAAATAGTCATCTGCAAATAGCAAGTGTGTTAGAAGAATATTGTCTTTGCCCACCTTCATTCCTTGCAACACTCCTTCCTTGCTAGCTTTTTAGAGGAGACGAATGAAAGTTTCTACAACTATCATATACAGAAACGGGGACAACAAATCCCATTGTCGCAATCATTTGTGGTCGTCGATCTTACCCCGAGGTCTTTCATTAATAAAGATCGAGTAATTTGCTGTTTGAAGGCAGCCTTGAATCCATTTTCCCCATCTATCTCCAAATCCTTGTTTTTTGATAGCAAAGTCCAAAAAACTCCACCTGAATGAGTCATAAGCTTTGGCAAAATCTACTTTGAGCAACAAGCCCTCTTTGTCGTTGACCCTATAATCTTCAACCACCTCATTGGCTATCAGAATTGTATCTGTTATTTGTCTATTCTTAACAAACGCAAGTTGATGTTCACTAATAATCTTAGGCAGGACAGTCTTCAATCTGTTTGCTAATGTCTTAGCTATAATCTTGTAGAGGCTTGTTATCAGACTTATAGGCTTGAAATCAGCCACTCTCATAAAGTTGTACTTCTTTGGGATAAGCCAGATATACGTCTCGTTAACTCTCCTGTTATCATCGCATCTCCATGGAACTCCTTCATGACTTTGCATAGGTCTTTTTTTATTGTTTCCCATTCCTTTTGAAAAAAAATACATGGTAAAACCGTCGGGTCCTAGGGCTTTGTTACTGTCACAACTAAATACAGTTGCTTTTATCTCCTCTTCTTCAAACTCTCACTCCATCCAAGCACTGTCTTCCTCAAAAATTCGATTCCATTGAAGTCCTTCAACTTCCCAGTTTCGGTTAGACTTCTCTTGGAATAGTTGGTCAAAGTAATATATAATCAGCTGCTGAATATCCTCCATCTCTTGTACCAGATTACCTTCTTGATCTTCTAACTTTGTGATAGTTGCTCTTGACTTTCATAAAGACAAAGTTCTGTGAAAGAACTTTGTACTTACATCCCCTTCCTTAGCCCACCTCAGCTTAGCCTGCTGACGGCATTTTCTTTCTTGTTTAGTTTCCAAATGTAATTTCCCCAACCAGCTGTCGACGTTCCTCTCACAGGTCTGGCCCCTCTTCCGTCTCCAATTTTTTATCCAAAGCTTCTAATTTCTCTATCAGATCCTTTTGCATGATCTGATCTCCTATTCCTTACCTAGTTCACCACTGCTTCAACTCTATCTTCAAGTCTTGAAGTTTTGTCATAAATTTATATCTTGCCCATCCCCTGTTGCAGTCATTCTCCCACTCCTTCCGTATTATGTCTCTAGCTTCTGGGTTTTGAAGCCATGCATTCTCAAACGGAAAAGGAGCTGGTCCCCATTTAGTTTCCTCAGTATCAAGAATGATAGGCTAGTGGTCTGAGGTGATTCTTTGCATTCCTCATACTCTTTGAAGACTAAATCTTTCTAACCATTTGTCATTGCAAAGAAATCTATCCAACTTAGACATGGCTAGGCTTGATCTACCATTGCTCCTAGTGAATGACAAGTTCCTTAGCTCCGGTTCATACAACTGCATGTCGTGAATCCAATCTTCGAAGTTTCTCGTAATGCCCTTCGTAAAGCTGTAGTTTTTCTTTTCCCCCATACTTCTAACCATGTTAAAGTCGCCTCCTATGCACCACGGGCCATTAACATGAGAGGAAGCTGGTGGGCCATACATCGCATGGGCCATACATCGCTATATAGCACCATGTCTCCTTGTTTGCTGCGGTGATCTCCACCGTGATGGAATAGGATCCTTCCCATATTTTCTACACCGACATGTTTCGGCTGTCCCACATAATAATAATCCCTCCTGCCGAGCCTACTGTTGGGAGCTTTGTCCAATCAACAAAGCGTTTTTTCCATAACTCTGAGACCAAGGAGAGGTCCACCACTTCCTTTTTGGTCTCCTACAAGCAAATGAGGTCTACATGTGATGCACCCATAGTACGCCGGATAGCTCTCCTTTTTTCCTTGGACCCACATCCTCTAACGTTCCAACTTAATATCTTCATCAAAACTAGACGTCCAGGAGGCCTTACTCTATTGTACTGCAACGAGTTGCGCACCGATGGCTTGCAGGAAATCCCTGACTCTTTCATATTCTACCTCTTGATCTTCCTTCCTCAGTCTGTTGTGATTTTGTGTTCCAAGCATCTCCTGCTCCCCCTCCGCCAACTCTCTTGTGTGGCCTGATTTGTCTTTGTAGGTATGTGTTCCTTTGTCGTGACTTCCATTGTTCGTTGCTGGGATGTAGCTCGAATATTCTGATTCGGAGTTGCTTATAGAGGAATAAGTGGAGAGGGAAGAAGAAGGAGAGTAGTTTGAGTAAAGGCTACGCACCTTGGCCTGGTTATGGTACATTCCTTGCTCAGCCCCTTGCTTGAGAACTCTTCCTACTTCCATATGGGGTGTCTCCGGCACCCTCTTCGACTCGCTCATGATCAGGTTGTCGTAAAAGTTCGAGTCGGTATCTGAATCTAAACCCCATCCTTCACTTTGAGCTCCCCATTGGGCCAAAATTCCCATCTTGTCTCGACTCTGTTTATTTCTAGCCCTACTATACACTTGGACAATTGGTTTGTCCACTTTTCCTTTTGGGTCAGCCCATAACTTTATTTCCATTTCTATTGGGCTTATCCACAATTATGTCTTTTGCCGGCCCACCCAAAATGACTACTTTTCAAGGCCCACTCTGATTTGGTTCATCTGTTCTGGCCCAGTATGTGGTGTGGGCCCTTTCTTCCAGGCCCACTTCAATCGGTCCACTTCCTTGAATTTGAATCAGATTAGATAAGCCTTGACCGCCAAAACAGCAGTCTGACTTTGCATTAAATGCAATCTAATCGTCGTTGTGGTGTGTCGCTTGACGATTGGCCCCTGAACCGCCATGATGAGTCGTTCTGACTTCGTCATCCACCCCGCCACTGCCTCCAACTTCATGGTCTGCCAGCTGTACCTCCACCTCGAAATCCACATCATCGTCATTACTGCTGGTGATCACCACCTCTTCGCTTCTCCGATCACTGTACCACCATGGACCCGGCTCCAACAGTCGTCCTCGATGGTTTCTGGTGAACTGCTCCAGGATCTGTGTCCTAAGTTCTTTGATCTCCATACCCCAATTCCATTTGATTTCAACTAGCCGGAGTTCTTGAATCCCTCGCTCGTCCTAGATGTCAAAATTTTTCGGCAAAAAACTGAATCGCGGCTGCAAAGGCAAAGAAAAGCCATCTCCATAGAAGAACTTGAATTGGTGATGCTTGCAATTTCCAACAATCCGCCACATGTTTCGCCGATTTTTCCAAAAGTGTATATGTTCCAGTTGTCCAATGTGATTCCTTCGACTCCCATCCAACTATTCCGACAAGCTACTTTTGCTCCTAAATAGGTCTTTCCTCCGACCATTCATCGATATAGAATCCTCCGAGGAGGGTTTTGTACTTCTCTGCCCTTAAAACTCGAGCATCCTCATCTTCTTGACAGAGAATCATCCCTTTGGCCACGTCCAACTTTCGGATGTGAATCTCCTTCTTCAGCATCTGCCTTAAAGATCATTCAATGATCTTCCAAGGGGTCTCGTCGTGTGTGCGTATGATGAGAAACTTCGTCGCCGATGATGAGCTTTGATTCATCGTTCTCTGTCTTCCAGTCCCTGCCACCACGTATCTCTTAAGTCTTCTACCCCCTTCTTTATCACAACACCAATATCCTTTTGCTTTTGGTTTCACTTTCATCCTGTATTAGGCTACTCTCCTCACCCTGCTTCCTTTGTTCTGACTTTCTGTCTTTTTTCTCCTCTTTTGCTTGGCGTTCTGCCTCTTCTTTAACGACTAAGTCCATAGCCTTCCAAAGGTTTCTCCATGCTTTCGTCGTCCGTTCCTCCGGAATGACCACTCTCATTTTGGCCTCGCACCATCTCAGTTAGCTTGACGAATCTTCCTCTTTCATTCACTAGCACATCCATCGTTACGCTGTAGCCCGAGCTTCTACTGACCTTCATTTGCTGTTTTAACCCTTCTTTGTTGATTGCCTCCTCGAAGTTCTTTTTCACCCACTGCAGATCCTCCTTCGTCGCCACTAAATGGTATTGACGATCCTAGGTGTCTTCCTTGATTATTACCTCGCTCAAGTCTCTTGCATGGCAAAACTAGAAATATTTATATTTTGTTGGGAACATAATGTATTCTCACTCCCCCTTCGTCTTTCTCATCACCGTGCATTTACTCCTTTGTATATCCCGTGGAAGAATATACTTTTTTTGGTAACTGGTAATCGGTTTTGTAAGTTGTTGTTTGACCAAAACCTTTTGTCTCTTCTCTTCCTTTGAACCTTTATCCACCCGTCTTCATCCTTCCTTACTGTGGGAAGCAAAACCTCCTTCCACGTTGTTTTGTCCACGTATGGATATTCAACGTGTGTCCGCCTAGGCTGCCTTTCATTTCCTTTTTTCCCATTTGTACGTCCTCTCCTTCCATTGTCAACGACCTTTCGTCTTCTTGCTCATGCTCCTGCGTTGTAATGGTTCATTTCTTGATCATAGAATTGCGATCGTTCTCCATTTTATCTCCCCCCTCCGTTCCTTCTCATGTGTTTGTCCTCATTCCATGTCCCTTTCGAGCGTCTCCTTCCGTCCATTCCATTTTTGTGCTGCTTTCTTATTTTCTTCATTACTTTCTTTATAACTCTAGTTAAGAACATTCCATTCTTAAGTTTCCTTCCTTAGATGCTTTACCTGCTGCTCTTCCTTCCAAATTAATGGCAATGAGACAAATAGATATAAGTTCTACTACCTTTCCACCAATCAGAAAAGCATCCAAACCAGGAAAGTCATGGTTCTTTTTTTTTTTTTTTTTGAGAATAAAGTGAGAATATATTATAAAAGCAGGAAGAAAAGTACAAAAACAAATATGACACAAATGGATGAGTATCAGAGATGTACCCACATGCAGAAAAAGAACAAAAAAGCCTTAAGAGGACAAAGCAGAAACAAGCAAGAACTAGCTACTCAAATACAAACAATTGCCCCAGTTCCTGTTTGAATCAATAATCAAAAATCCTCCACTAAAGTTAGAGCATGCCACCCAGGAACCAGCAAGCCATTTTGCCTATTCTTAAATAACAAAACAATCAAGAGATTGACCAATAAATCCTTCAATTCCTTTCCAACCATAGAGACAAAAGGTGGTGATTCTCCATCCTTCTCTTCCAGAAACCAGCAGCCTATAAAGATATGAACAATATTTTACTTGTCCTGCAAACAAAAATGACGGCAGCATGGAGACAAAGAAATCATGGATATGCGCCATTGGAGAACATCCAATACGTTGATCCTCCCATGACCAAATAGCCACCAATGACCTTAATCCTTGATGGAATCTGAGCCTTCTAAATACATTTAGAAATGGGTTAGAGAGGACATGAAGGGTCAGCAGGAATATGATAAAAAATTGATTTGCATGTAAAGGTACCAGAGCAGTAGATAGCCCATTTTAGCTTATGAAGGTGGTTTGACAGCTGAAATTGGGAGAAAAGAACAAGTAACCTAGTGATTTCATTTATCTTACATTCAGGTTCTCTAAGAAGATGGTTTCAAGAGGGAGGTCCAAGTTCTAGGTTTGAGGGGAAGGAGAGGAAAGAGTGATAGATAGGGCAAAGGCAGTAGAGAGAAGGAAAGACTTAAGCAAGCAATACAAAATTGGTTCAGTTATTTTCCCAAAATCCAAAAGACCACCTATCACCCGCTACCGAAGAAGAGTTCGCGAGGAACAATGAAGTAGAAGAGGACAAGAACTTACATGAACTGCGATGTGCTGTAGACCTTCCAATGTGTTGAACCCACCCCTCCATTGAATCCCCGGATAACAATAACTTGTGCCATAATGAAAGATTCTCCAAAGGCAAATGTTCAATTTAATAATGTTACTAATGCCAAACCCACCTTTTTGTAATAATCGCTGAACCAAAACCCACTTGATGAGGCTAGTTCCACCTTCAATGTCCACCCCTTTTCACAAGAAAGTACACCACGAAGAATATTGAAGATTGGAAGGCAATAAAAAGGAAATGTCATGGACTTGATCTAATCAATGCAAGTATTTCCCCGCTAGAAAGGAGGCCACTTTCCACCCATCAAGTCTTCTTGGTGCCTTTCAAAGAATTGGGGTCCAAAAAGAGAGACAACGGGTTTTCACCAATGGTAAACCCAAATGTTTCAAAGGCCACATTCCATTAGAACAACCAACAAGGTTAGCAAGCCAACGGAGGACATTTTGATCAATATTAATTGCAACTATTTGACTTTTTACCATATTCACTTTGAACATAAAAAGTACATAAAAAGCTCAATTGCCTTCGACACATTATTTTTCAATCCTTCCAAACAAAACAAGGTATTGTTAGCAAACTATAAATGGTAGACATCCACAACCTTTATTCAAACTTGGACACTTAAATAAAAGATTGAAGCCTAGCAAGATCCATCATTCTTTCCAAAGCATCTGTCATTGCAATGAATGAAAAAGAGAAAGAGGACCCCCTTGCCTTAAATCCCTTCTTTGCTAAAAAATTACCTCGTGGTCTACCATTAATTACCGCAAAATAGGAGATTGATTGCACCTAGCCTCATATCAACCTTCTCCAAGTTCTACCATGCCTTTTTGCTCAAGAATGAAATCAAGGGCATTCAAATCAACTATGTCATAACTTTAACTAAAATCAACTTGGAAAAGCACCCCTTTTTTTCCCTCTCAAACAGTAATCTTCTACTGAATCATTAGTGATCAAGAAAACATCAAAAATCTGTGTCCATGAACAAAAGCAAACTTTGTAACCCCAATGGCCATTTTCTTGTGGAAACCTTCATGTTTGCCGCAAATTTACTTACTTGGTTCAAGGGGACATCAACACCCATAGCTAGCTTTTGACACCATTTATCTTTGGCCCCATTAAAAAGTAGAAGCTCTGGAGAACCTTGATTGTCATCCGTATACCACCATGTTCATTCTTGACAAAGGTGAGGCAATCATCTACAAACTAAGTATGTGTATATGAATCTTCTCGCATAAATAGAAGCCTTCCATTCTCTGCGCGAAAACAACTCTTTCGATGAGTCTTGTGAAGGCATCTACCACCAAGGAGTAAAAGAATGGGGACATTGGGTCTGTATGTCGCAACCCCTAGTGCCTTTAATTTTTCCCCCAACACCCATTTATGAAGATTGAATATTGTACTAAGGATAAGCAAATCTTTATTTGTTTCCTTCATTTTTCTTCAAATCCCTTATTCTGCATGACGAAATTCAACAAACCCCATTTGACTAAATCATAAGCCTTCGTGAATTCCACTTTCAAAAGGAGGCCTTCTTTCGTGGTTACTTAATACTCCTCAACAACTTCATTAGCTATTATTATCACATCCATGATTAGTCGATCTTAATAAAAGCCATCTGAGCCTCTTCTATTGCATGTTGTAAAACTTTCCTTAGTTTGTTGGCAAGTATTTTGGCAATGATCTTGTAGAAGCTGGTGGTTAGGCTAATTGGCCTAAAGACTTCCACCTTTATTGAGTTTATTTTCTTTGGGATGAAGCAAATATACATTTTATTCACTATTTTGTTGATGACTGTGCCCCTATAGAATTTATTAAGGTAAGCCATAATGTCTCCCTTGATGGTGTCCCACCCCTTTCACAAAAAAGTAAAATAAAATAAAATAAAAAGCGATAGTAAAACCATCAGGCCCTAGGTGTTTCCCCCTTCACAACTAAACACAGCTTTGGTTATTTCCTCCTCCTCAGACTGTCTTTACAACCATTCTTTTTGCTCCTCCAATATCCCTTCACCCCCAAAAAAAATTGTGCTACTTCTCTTTGTGAATAAGCCTTCAAAGTATCCCATGATGAGATTATGAATCTCCTCCTCCTTATCTATTATCCTTCCTTCCTTATTCTCCATTGTTAAAACGGTGGCTCTAAATTTTCGAAGAGTGAGGTTTTGTGAAAGTATTTGGAGTTGACATTTCCTTCGTTGGCCCAATTTAAGTTGTCTTTTCTGTCTAACCATCCGATCTAACCAACAGCCGATTTTGTGGATTTCTTCTATGGTCCCCTTTCTTTTGTTGAACACTGCTCTATTTGAATATCCAAATTCATCAACTCTTTGTTCAAGCCTTCCCTCCTAGCACTATCTTGTTGTCTTAGCCTCAATTAGCTAGACCTCAATCGATTGCAAAAAACTCATAACCCTTTCCTATTCCTGCTCATGGGTTTCATGTATTTCCTTTATTTGCTCCTGATGTCGGACCATCTGAATTTCTCTCAACTGCTCTTTCCTCTCCCTCATTTTTACCTCCTCTTCTCTTTGGAACTAGTTGCACTAAGCTGGGTAGCTCTCTAAACACCCCGAGCCTCTCATGGTTGGTTTTAGGGGACAAAGAGATGTGGTTGTCAATCTAATCCTTCGAATGATCTACGTCCTATGGAAGAAAGTGCAAGGGCATGTTACATACCTTATCTTGTTGTTCTTGGTTTCCTTCTTGCAACATCATCTCCTCCTTCTCTATTTGTCCTATTGTTCTCCTTCTTCCATCCTCGGAGTCTCGGGCACCAAGTCCTCACCAAAATCCATTTATGACAGATAATCCAAATAATCAAAATGACCTTCCAAATCTTTAATGTTCTGGGCCTCTATTTTGTATTTAGACGCTCCTCCCATTGGTTCAAAGCCCCTCTATCGGCCCTACTATCTTCTTTTTGTTTCCTAAGACTTTAATAAAGCCAATATCCGCCTCTTTGTCCACCCCTTCTCTTCCTTTCTTCTTCATGGACCAATGAACCTAGCCCACGTCTTCATCCTTCTGTTATGTGTTCTAAATCTTCTTCCCCCTTCTATTCGCCACCCATCAAGTGTGGAGCTCATTTGTCTCACGACATGTGAAACACATAACTATCTTTTTTGCATGTCAAGCATGCACTGCAACGACATGCCTGTGCCACCTTCCACAGCCTACCACCAACCAACTCCTCATTCGTACCTTCTTCTACGCCACTCAAAATCTAAATCTCCAGCTTCCTTTGCTTGCTAGAGTCGCTAGAAAATCTATTTCTAGTGGATTGATCTACGATTTGACTGCAAAGTTTCGTAATCTCCATTGCCCAATTACACTTTATTCGACCAAGCGTAATTCATGAATCCCCTTTTCATCATAGATTTTGAACTCTTTAATAAGGAACCCAAATTCATGTCCCTTCATCGTGATTAAAGCCAACTCCATTGAAGCATTAGATATTGTGGTCTCTACAATACCTAGGATACCCCCACATACCTCTCCAATCTTGGTGAAGGTATGCATGTTCCACTTTTCAGTTTTATGCCTTCAACTCCAATCCAACTGCTCTTGCATACGACCATTGAACCAAAAACTATCATTTCATCCTCCCATTCTTCAATGTAAAAGCAACCATGAAATAGTTGATGCTTGCCAACCATGAGCTTTCTAGCCTCTTCACCTTCATGGTTGTATACCAAGCCTCTCGTGATATCTAGCCTTTGGATTTGACTCTCTCTCTTTAGCAGCTATCACATTTTGCATTCAACATCTCTCCATGATGGATGATCCAAATTCCTTTGTGACAAGGAATTTGTTGTTATTTTGCAAATATGCTCCCTTTCATTTTTGCTCCTCCTTTCTTCCACTATTTCTCTTTCTATTCTTGCTCCCGGCTCCCCTTTCTTTAGTGTAGTCTGAGGTTTCCTTCACCACCTTATCTAGAGCTTCCCATAGGTTGAGCCATGCTTCAATAGATTTTTCTTCCAGTATGACCAAGCTTTTATGGGTCCCATTCACCATCTTTTTGAGCTTCACATATCTTCTAACATTTACAAGCACCTCTATGAGGACAACTATAGCTTGCTCCTAGGAGCATGCCTTTCGACCTCGTCCTTCCTTGATTCTGTATTGCTTGTCCGATTTCTTTCCTCAACCAACACAATATGTCCCTACAGAAAGTTACGCATAAAACCTAAACCCTGGTAACTTCTTGTATCAAGATCTCTTTGTTGTCTTATGAGCATGGAATGAAAATTCGTCAAATTTCACCGAAATTCGACAAAATAATTCGAATTTTCTGGCTATCGAACCAGAGTGTAGTTAAAAAAAATCAACAAAACTTCAAAGATTTCGATGAAATTCAACAAAACTTTGAGGATTTCGATGAAATTCATGAAAAAATTGAAGATTTTGGTGAAATTCGTAAAATACACAAGTAAATAATATTATAATTCTTAACATGTACAATAAACACTGAATTTTTTTAATATTAAAAGACAAGTTTGAAACCATTATATTTATACTTTTATATTTAAACTATATTGATTTATATTTGTTTTCATCATTTGTAATAGAAATTACGCATATTTTTGTATTTACGTAGAATTTTTTGAACTTTTCTAAGTCGACAAATTTTTACAAAACTTCTCTTGAATTTCTCAAACTCTTCAAATTAATTTTAATTTTTGAAGGTCGAAATTTGAGGCGAAATCGAATTTTCATTCCATACTTATGAGTAACATACCGAGAAATACTCGTACCTTGAGTGGAAGGATAAATACCTCCAACTCCCACCTCTTAACACCATTAAACGATATTTATGACTTTGACTATGTGACCAATGGCCCATTTGTTGCATCATATACCTTCTTCCGCTACTGCGTTATGGGAATCTTGCACTTTGTCTCAAAGCTGGCGTTTTTTGTTTATTCTTTCTCCTTGTGACTATTGTCCATCCTCAGTCTTCCTGCTTTTTTATTCCCTCTCACAAGGCCTTTTTCTAGTTATTGGTGACTCTTTGTGGATTCCTACTTCTTGTCGTCATCGCCATCTCTCACATAATTAATTAATTTTACATTACAAACTTCATTTGTTTAGTTCTTTATAAATTTCAATTTTGTTATTCCAATGAATTGCCTTTTGTATCGGATGAAAAAGTTTTTAAAAGAAATAGGAACAATAATTTTTTAAGGAATAATTTATAACAAAACAAAAAGTACAAAATAGCCAAGAAGTGGATTGACACTTACTTAAAATAACAAAGAAATTGATTGGTCACATAGCTCATGTGGTGTCTTAGCCAACTGCCAAGGTAGACTCCACATGACTCAAATTTAACTAAACTCCTCTTTTCAAACAAAACTTCTAACCATTAGTTCCATCAAAGTACAATTAGGATGATGCAAATCATCATTTGCTTATCACAATTATGCAAGTATAAGTCACCAAACATTTCTAATAATCGCAAGTGTTCCCTATCCAATGTAGAGTGACAAGCAGATAAAATTAGATCAAATGACAAGAATCAGTTAATGAAAACATGAAACTATGAATTTGAAAAAGAAAACTGAAAATGGAAATTAAGCAGGGGAACAAAAAATCGAAACTTCATTTAACTATCAAACCTTTCTTGCTAAGCGTCAAAAACATGAATACGCAATGGCTTGCTACAAATCCCTCAGAGAAACTCCTCTTCGGAAACTAATTTTAAGTTAAAACGCATAATCCAAGACAAGCATCAAAGATATAAATAATCTTCACTCCAGATAAATCCAACTCTCGTCTATGCAAAGAAACTAACAATTTCCTAATTCAACTATTTTAAGGAAAGAATAAACAGAAAAAGGATGAAATGCTGAAAAATAAACCAATAAAAAAAAGGGAACAGAAATCAAAACCAAATTCAAATTCTAAACGAAGATCAAACGAGTTATTTACATCATAGGTTTTGCCTCAACTGTATTAGACAAAATAAATTCACTCAAACGGACCATCGAACACAATCAACCGGAAAGTTTCCTATTCTTTTCCTCAGAAATCATCTGCAATCGAAAGAAACTAAACGCAGAAAATAAAATAACTGTAAAACCGAGACCGATTGTGCACTAACCACCAAGAGCAAGTAATTCCATGATCGAGTTTGAGAACGAGCAGAATCGTGAAAAGTAAAAGCAAGCCATGAGCCACAAGCGCCTGAGCAGATTTCAAAACTCTCCTCCAACTCATAACCCTCCCCTCAAGCATCTCTCTATCCTGCTTCCAACTCGCACTAAATTCTACAGGGCGTCAAATAAACACGCTGCTGCATGAGGTTTCAGGCTTTTTAAATATACGTGTACATATATATAGGATTTTTTTAAAATAATATTAAAAAAATAAATTATTTTTAAAATA
>JAJIYU010001638.1:0-34518 GCA_030144865.1 Tinospora cordifolia | reverse complement strand
TTCCCCTAACCACTTGATATTTGAATTTCACAAAGTCATTCTATCACAATGCTTTTATTCCTCCCATGAGACAAAATTTTGTGAAATAATTTTGAATTACAATCACCTTTCCTTTATCACTTGATATTTGACTTTAGCAGAGCCATTCTATCACCTTTATAATTCCTGAAAGACATTGCCTCAAAATTACAAGCCTCCTCTTCCTCAAGATAATCCAATCCAACAATTGTCTGCCAGCTCCTTTGAAGTTTGGTGCCCAAATACCTCCTTGACCCATCTCCTCATGCAATCCTTATTTTTTCTCAGCTTAACCACAAATGTGCAACCCACTAATAAAATTTCAGCTTTTTCCACCACTCCTTAAGACTTCTCAAGAAATCTCTATGTCCCAGCCACTCGTCCTCACACCTAAAAGGTATAAGGCCCCATTTAATCATACTTGTGTCTAAAGAGAATGTTCTATGATCAAAAGTTCATCTAGCCAAAGCCTCAACCTTATAACCGAGAGAAGTCTCTCCCACACCATTATAATTAGGATTGTACGAAGTTTTACACAAATTGTATTCACCTTCAAATTAGTTCATGTGAAGCCTATATCGCACATAGGCAGGTCTCTCAAGCCTAGCTCGCCAATTAGCATGTCAAACTCCTATTGAGGGGTTTATGACAATGGTTTGAAGAAGCACTGTCATAAACCTTCAAGCTTTGAAGTTTTTCTTTTTTTTTTTCCAATTTGAGATTGGCCAATACTCCTTGTTAATTTATGGCTATTAAGCTTCTCATGATGTTAAAATCCCTCGCAACGTACCAATTTTCTCCGCAAATCCCAATTTTCTCCGCAAATCATTAATAAACCTACTATCTCATCACAAAACTCCTACCTTCTATATGGTGGACCGTAAACCCTCAATAACTGCCATTGACTAACCCCTCGATTACCCACGACATTTTATATCAAAAACTCACAGGTAACAATAGTTGTCATATTCACAGTTCCACCAACATGGTTTCCCAAGCCACTAAAATACCCCTCAAGGAACCCATCTGTCGGTGTAAAATTTGACCAACAAATGAAATAAAGAAAATGGTAGATATGACAACACCTTCAGATTTGTGGGAAGGAAAAAAAAAACTCTTTATTGCTGAAAAAGTCTTTGTATAGAATATAGTGGAAATTAGAAGAAATTGAAGTGTTTTGATTTACATTGGTAGAGGGGTTCATATATGTAGACAGTGAATGGTTTTCAATATAGTTGGTATACCAATTAGAAAACCTTCGATTGCAGTAGAGTTCTTGATAAATAGAAGTCTTCTCCCCTTAGAAAACTTGTAGATTTGTTCATATCTTCCTTGCATAGGAATATCCGAGTTTGAAGGCTAAGTCGTTCTAGGCCAAGCTAACAGTATGATGAAGCCATTAGGTCGGCTCTGCCATGTGGGAATGAACCATGGCAAGTCGTTCTTTATCAAACCGCATTCATTGTTCATAGCCTTCTAGGCCAAGCTAACAGTATATATTTTCTTGAAATTCATAATTTATCGCCTCATGAGCTCTGCTTGGCTGTGCTAAGTTCATATGCTTGATACGGTCAATTTATGTTTCTTGTGACATGGTATTGATCATTCCACATCTAACCCCTATTATGCTACTTGAACCATAATGTTGCACCAAATGACCCCCTGTCGACAATCCCTCACTAACCCAAATAGATGCGTGTTGGGCTAAGATGTTGGGTATGGTTTGGATGGTTTAGATATGGCCTTGGGTAAGGAAGGATGTTATCAAAAAACTCACAATGACACCATGTTCCAGTTCCTATTACACAAATCCAAAGTAAAAACTAGATTAGGATTGGAATTTACCTCAAGTAAACAATCTAATATGTCTACAACACCGACACCTCTGCCTTCATCAAAAAGTCACCATGATTGTCTATATGAGACCTAGAAAGCCTGACCTCAACTGCAAAGGTATCTGGCACTCCAGCCTCATCCAAATGGTGCCCACTGCCATCTGAAGGGTCCTTCTCATCCAACAAACCTCTAACCACCCGATCCTTGCTCTCCGCCATCACCCCTTCTCAAGCACGAAGCAACTCATTAAAACATTCACCATTCCTACCAACTCCATTCCAAAGATACTTATTTGATCTCACCATGGTCTTGGCTTTGTCTAGTTGCCTCTAGAATGATTCCAAGACTTGTTCCTACACTAGAAGGTGGAAATTCCTCCACCACCACCATATCAATGCTCAACATTCCCCTTTAAGCCTTTTGTCAAACTCCATCAAGTTTGAGATGTGAGTTGGAAGAACACTCTCAAACCCTAAGTTTATCACACCAAAGCTATCACCACTTAGTTCTTGTAAGATACTCCCAATGTTGCTGCTAATGATTTGTTTATGATCCCTATCATTTAGGTAGCCACCCATCATCTCCCTTAGATACACACGAGAATACTTCCCTAGCTTCATGGACCAAGCCAAAGTCTCATATCCATTTTTAAAGGAATTTGCAATTAACTATCAACCCACAAGAAAAAACACAACACTTGGCACTTGTTGGTCGATATTAGCATTCACACCACCATCTCGATCCCTTTTCCACATGTCGCCTTACTGAGATGTCTTACACTTAAATGCCCACAAGCTCCAATTCCAAAGAACTAGAGGTATACACTAAACAGATCAAGTTGGGTTTTGATCCCTAGACCCACTCGACGCAATCATGTCAGGTGGCAACAGCTATGCCTGGACTCCGCCCAACCTCCTCATTTTTTGGAGGCCAACCCAACCGACTTAAGGTCAAGTCAAGTCAATCAAACACTTCAGGTTGGTTTTGAAAGCAAAGAGAAATAAGGAGAGAAAAAGAAAGCGAGAGAAAGAAGAAGAGAAGAGAAGAGAGGAGAAGAGAAGGGGGAGCGAGAGAGAGAGAGAGAGATGGGTGGATGAGCCATGAAGAGAGAATTGGAGAGACAAAATGGAAAAAAAAAAGAAAAGAAAAAGAAAAGGAGAGAGTTGGAGAGTAAAGAAGACAAGCGAGAGGAAAAGGAGAAGAAAAGGAAAGAAGGGAGGAGCAGTTCAACATTATAGAAGAAAAAAGAAGATGAAGAGGAAAATGAAATGAAAATGAAAAAGAAAGAAGGGCAGAGGGGGAGTTGCAAAGGAGGAAAGATGAAGAGGGGGTAAGAGAAGAGAGAGAGAGAGAGTTGGGGCATTGAGTGAGGAAGAGAGGCATTGAAGAAATAAAAATGAAAAGACATGAAATTAATTAAGATGCAACATGACAAATGAAACAAGAAGAAAAAAAAAAATGGGTTGGTAGAAAAAAAAAAGGAACACGTGAATAAAAAATGAAGAGAAAGGGATGCTAACCAAGTAGAATGTGCTATCAGGTCAGGTCATGCCACACTATACCTTTATAGTCAAAACTTGCAGCCATGCTCAACCTAGTCGAGCTGGTCAAAATCTTACCCGACCAACCCAACACTTTGTCAAAAATGACGCGAATTGATCAGGTTTGGTCAAATAGGGTTAGATTGGTTGGCTCTTGTACACCCCTAACAGATGACTCTCATTCTATCTCGTATCATTTGGACATACAAATGGAACCTTCCAATACGATTAAGGATGTACAAGACTTAACCAAGCTAACGCAATCCAACCAATTCATGTTGGAGCGGGTCAAATTGATTTGATGAGAATTTGGCCAACATGACCATGTTCAAGTCGTGCCATGAGTTTTGACTATAAAGGCTGAGTTTGACCCAACCTGACCTGACTCAATAGATAAACCATCATCCCATCCCTTTATTTTTTTATTCACCTATTCCATCTTTTTTTCACTTTCATTTTAATTCTTTTCTCGCCTAGCCATTTGTATTTTCTTTTACTCTCATTTGTGTTATCACTTCTTCATTGATATATCTCTTCTCTCATGCCTTTTCATTTCTCTTTCTTTAATGCACTCTCCCCCATCCAACACAACCAACTCTCTCTCTCTCTCTCTCTCTCTCTCTCTCTCTCTCTCTCTCTCTCTCTCTCTCTCTCTCTTCCTCTTCTCTAAACCTAATCTTTCCATTCACTTTGACCAGTAAAAGTCATAGAATACTTCGAGTCCATTTACATCCCTCTGGCAATTAACATTTGCTATGCAACATTATTTTTATATAATGTCGAATAATGTGTGTTGTGGCATAAATTAATCCCTTATGAAAATTCAACACTTATTACGAAATATAGTTAGATGTACATAATTTTGTATAAGAATTGTTCCAAGAGTCTATAAATAACTAGTTAATTATATAGGGAGCTATGAATGATTATTTATTTGATTACATAAACTACGTCCAAGCTTCACTAGGCTATATCTTGCTTGTACAATGCAAATTGCTTCAATAATTGCGTAAATGCGTTGAAAACGCTAATTCATCCAGTTCAATTTGTCAAACTCAAATGATTTGATTCAATTCCCTAATATGTTATTATATCGAAGGCCTCTATTTCTTTTTCTTAAGAGTACACAAGCATTAACATTGACCACTCAAACCAAAGAACATTACGTGCAGGGCCCTAACATACACAACAGAAAACAAAAGTGGTCAAAGATAAAGTCATAACAAAGCTCTAAAACTAGCAAAAGTTTGAAAGAGAAAGTAAAAGAAAAAAAAATTCGAAAAGAAAAGGCAAATAAAACTTTAAGGAACCCACAATATATTTCCTAAAGGAGTTGTCCTTGGCAAATAGTCCCAACCTCCCATCTTTCCATTGAACTCCTCATTGGCTTTGGACTTGGTAGCTTCCAACCTTGGAATGGCATTAATATACATTTTTTGTCTGAACATATACACATTCATTTGTATTTATGTAGTACATAATGTGAACATCTACAAATACAAGTATGTGCTTAATTTATATTAAAAAAAAAACTAAAAATTAGAGGCCAGCTAAACGAACCTCACAAAAATGCTACATGAACCCCAACTCCCTTTGCTTTATGTATTTCCAAACTACCCTTGACTCCATTCCCTAATTTTATTGTCTTCTTCTCCTTTTTTTTTTTTTTTCCAGAAACAGAGACTATATATATTAAAAAGATGAAAGAGTTAAAGAAGGTTTTCAAGAATGGAAAATGGAATATAGGGTTGAAGGCAATTTCAGAAGTAAACAACAAGGAGACTAGTGTTCAAACAACATGTTTGTACGATTCATTTAGCTGCTCCCAAAAATTATGTAAATAAAGGCATATATATATATACATATATAAGCTTGTATATGTCAGGTGAGTCAGATAGATTTTGGGTTTAATTTTTCAATCCCCAGTGTTTGACTCAACCTTTTGTGTTACTGGTTTTTATAATACTTGACTGAGCAGTTGATTGGGTTGGGACCTTACTGAATTGAAGTGTATGTGGTCAGATCAGTAGGGTTTTTGGTTTGTCAAGATGGTGCTCACCATCTTAAGGGTCATAAGCAATAACTCATCCAAGAATAAAGAAACCAAGTATAGCAATCAATATCAACAATTATTAAAGTAACGAGGACATTCTAGAATTAGTCATAACATTAACTGCGTGCCAATAAGGAAGTACCTTGGTCAAACAGTTGATGCAAGTAACAAGCGTCTTCTCATCCTCACTGACTAGTAAAGGAACAACAACCTGAAAAGTTTGGAAAGTCTGTGTCAAAGACCACTGATTTAAGAGTCTGGTTCAAGGCAAGAGTGATGGCGTTGGCATCAACGCTTTAGCCTCATTGCCAGATGTCATATTTAAAAAAAAAAAAAAAAGCCTACAACAATTTTGTTGTTTAATGGTTAAGTTCAAGACAGCTAGGAAATCTTGAAAACAGTATTGATATATATTTCACATACAGTTAAGCATCTGAATGGATCATACTGCAATAGCACAATGCTCAAACAGTGCTCTGCTTCATTTGAGACCTGAACATGAGAAGAATTGAGATAACTCAAATCCATGAAAGGGCCAAGCATCACAGACACCAAAAGAAAGTTACCTTGGCAACTGTATCCTTGGTAACATGAAGCAGTTTTTCAATTACAATTTCAATGGAATCCTCCATAGATTCTTTCTGTAACAATAACATGTCAAATATACTATTATCACTACAATTACAATGCTACGCTAAAAAAATAACTCAGTGTGCTAACATGTATTAAAACTGAATGACAATTAAGTTAGCCAGGAATGCCCCATGGAAATTGAGACTGACCTGATTATTGAGCATTTCAACTATCAAAGAAAGAGCAAGTTCCCTGATTGAAGAATCAGGATCGTCCAGCACTTCGAGTACAACAGTTAGAATCTGGTTGAAGTACTACCAAAGTGGCAGTTACAATTTAAATACTATTAGCAACTAGTAAGCTAAAAAGATCCAAGCATATTTAACAGTAGCAACGAGGATGCTGTCAAGATTTCATCAAGAGTGTCCTTATTAGGGGACGTTAGGCATGAAATGATTAAAAAAAAAAAACAAAACAAAACAAAAAACAAGTTAGTTTAATCCTAATATTAGTTGAAGTATTTTGAAAAAGAATAGGAATATGAAAATTTAAACAAAAAAAGAGGATAAGGTAGAGCTTTGAGGTTGTCTTGACATAACTTAAGGTTTAAGTCTCGACAAATAAGCGTCATGATCAAGAAAACTGATAGATGTCAACTATGGTTAGTTAGTAACATTTAAGTTAGTTAATAATTTGGGTATAAATAATGTTGAGTGCTTTTTTTTTTTAATGAGGGAGGAGTCTATTCATTAGAGAATTGTAATTTGGAGAATTACACTCTTGATTGTTATCTCATTAAATTTTTTATTTACACAATTTGGGTTCCCATTAAATTGGTATCAGAGCACTTTAATCTAATGTCACCAAAGCTGACTGACAATCAAATGGAGTTCGTTGAGAAAGAATTGGAATGATTGAAAATGGAGACTGTTGAGTTACATCACATGGTTGCATTACTCATGCAAAATATCTCCAAGCTGATGCAGATCACAAAAGAAATGAACCAATCTATGCAATCGCTATCTCAAGCATTTTCAAAAGGAAAATCGAGGATAATGTATAATGGATAGAAGTACGAGTTTGTTTGAACGCCTGAGCGGAGTCGTTGCTAATAATGCCATCGCAATCCCTATCAACACTATCTCTAATGAAATATCACCAACTAGTAGGCAGTTCTCAAAGCAGAGTAGTTGTCGCTAATAAGTCCACTGTGATCCTTATCAATACTGTCTCAAATCCAACATCACCAGCCAGTAAGAGGTTCTTAGATCTAATCGTCTAGGGCAATGCCCCTACAGAGCAGATCGAGGCAGTGGTGATGCAGGGATTGTGAGATCTAACACCAATAGTCAAATCTTATTCTCTTGAGATTTCATGGCCATGGAATGAAAATTCGTTGAATTTTGTTGAAATTTGATGAAATAATTCGAATTTTCTAGTTATCGAACTAGAGTTTAGTTGTACAAAAAATTATAAAAATTCGAAGACTTTGACGAAATTCGACAAAACTTCAAGGATTTCGACAAAACTTCAAAGATTTCAACAAAACTTCAAAGGTTTCAACGAAATTCGTGAAAAAATTGAAGATTTTTTGTGAAATTCGTGGAATACACAAGTTTGAAACCATATACAATAAACACTAAATTTTGTTAATGTTAAAAGACAAGTTTGAAACCATTATATGTATACTTTTATATTTAAAATATATTGATTTATATTTGTTTTCATCATTTGTAATAGAATTTATGCATATTTTTGCATTTACGTAGAATTTTTTGAACTTCTCCAAGTCGACAATTTTTTACAAAACTTCTCTCGAATTTCTCGAGCTTTTCGAATTAATTCTGATTTTTGAAGGTCGAAATTTGAGGCGAAGTCAAATTTTCGTTCCTTGTTCATGGCCTTCAGATCCAGGTGCCCGCACTTGTGATGCATGAGACGCGAAAACCACAGCGATGACAACGACGGTGTAGAAGAAGAAAATGGAAACAAAGAAGAAAATGAAAACAAAGAAGAAAATGAAGCCAAAGAAAAGGAAGAAGAAGAGGAAGATGTACACATTACCATTAGTTGGTAATTTCACATTAGCTTTGGAATCGAAGTGTCAATTGCAATGGAAAGAAGTGTCGGTGGAAACACCAACAACACCATGAGATTGGCATCTAGGCGGTAGTCAATTCTTGGTCATTGGCGATAACAGTGACGATACTTCCTAATTCACAAAAAATACACGTGCTTGCAATTTGCATATTTTCTCCCCTTTGTCACCATGATCAGCACCCTCAGATCTAGTGTTCAATGTCGCATGTTTGGATGGATGGTGATTACTGGACCTTTTACAACGACACTACCTAGTAGAAGAAGAATAATACAAAGGCAATGAGAAAGAAGAGGTGCAAGACGAGGAACCAAATGTGAAGAAGAGTTAGAGAAGAGAACGAATGAGTTGTAGGAAGCTGTGGCTGCATCGCTTGATATTCTAATTGTGCAATAATTATAGCTAGAGTCTTTGGGATTGGGCTTCCCATGGAAGCACTAAGATTCTAGAATAGAGGACAAAATTGATGAGGGGTTTTGCGTGTTTTCTTGACTGAATACAAATGGCAGACACACTGTTTGAAATCCAATGACACTGTTAATGTTGCTAGAAAATGAGTTCCCAGACAATATTGGTGCCTAACGACAATGATTAAGGGTAGAATGTTTTTGATTGAAAACAATGGAAAAAAGAGGGGCCATGACACATTCGTATCTCAGGAATATTTTTGGAGGTGAGTTGCAAAGCAATAGAGATTTTCATGCAGCAGGTTGCGAGATAGAAGTGAGTGTCCATAGTCATAAGCCAAATTATATTTCCAGTTGCAAAATATAAATAATAAATACAAAAAGAAAGCCCCCTTCAACCTTGAGAACAAGATGCTTTTATGGGGAGAATAATGATAGATGCCAATTATAGTTAGTTATTAAAACTCAAGTTAGTTAATAATTTGAGTACAAATAATGTTGAGTGGTTTTTTAAAGGAGTCTATCATTAGAGAATTGTAATTTGGAGAGTCTTAACCCTCTCGAAATTAGATAGTTACACTCTTGAATGTTATTTCATTGAATTTTTTTATTTACACAATTTCGGTTCCTATCATAAGCCTCAATAAGGTAATCCTCAAGCTTAAGCCTTAAGGGAACTTTCAATGTCCTCAAAGAAAGGCTAGCCTCAAAACGTAAGCCTCAATTGGTTTTTAAAACTATCCTCACAGCATAATAGGATGGGATATACCTATACCAAAGGACAAAATGTATAATTAAGCCAACACAAATTATAAAAGATATACATGACCAGAAAAATTTAAAAAAAAAAAAAGCAATGTTAACTGTAAAATAGATTAAGTTATGGGAAGGATTTTTTTTTTCCCAATCCAAAAAAAAAAAAAGTAATAACATTAAAACATAAAAAGAAGAAAACAAGAAAAATAATAAGCAAACAACAGCTAGAAAAAACAACTTTTAAGGGGCTATCAAGAAGCAATGAACACAAACAACCAGAAGATTGAAATAACAAATAATATGATATTTATTTAACCAAGAATTTGCAATATTGAATTACTGGAAGGAGAAATGTGCACACCTTGGTCCATATAGAGTCATCATTTGCCATAGAAACTTGAACCAACTGCTGAAGTGCCGCACGCTTGCTTATGCTTGCATTCTCATCATTCCCATTGCCAATCTGCAAATAAGAATTTATAGACATCACAAAAGAGGACAAAACTTTTATATAAATGATGTCACAACAAAGGATATGAAAAAATACACAGATATTGAGCATTAAGAGTACACCTGGTGAAGAATTTGTGGAATGCTAGGTCCAGAATCAAGGGAGTTAATCTTATTTGCAGTAAGCTTCTCATGATTAATATCCACCTTAGAATTCTCATTATCAAGTCTCAATCCAGTGATTCCTGTGTGACCAGAGTTCAATATTCCATTAATACCCAGCCGTGGAGTTGATAAGGAACCATCAGCAGTCATGCTAGAATCAACATTTTCAGCACGTGATGCCCCAAATCCCATATTTTCGGCCATAACATTAGCATCATTCTTTGGATCCTTGCTTTTGGAAGCAAGAACCTCCATGGCTGAACTGGTTTCATGACTTTGACTAAATGGATCTTGAGTTTCATCAGAAACTGTTTGATCGACAGAGGTAGAGATATGGATTGATTCCTGCATAGAACTCCATTTCCGGCCACTTTCATTGTCGATGGAACCAGCGGAGTATCTACCAAAATAATGACTCTTCTTCAATGATCCACCGTATCCATCTTCAGAGGAAGTGCCAACAACATCTGACTGATCATAAAAGGATTTCGTACGCTGTCTCTCCTTTTTGGTCTGAATAAAATTCATTAGGTCAACCTCTATACGCGGAGTGTATTGTTTAAGTGCTCGTCTCAATGAATTTTGTTCTTCAACAGAGAGACTCAGAATGAAATTTAGAACTGCTGTTGAATCAAAATGGCTGTAAACTGATATGATGCATGTAATAGCTGATTCCTTCAGCTTTGTGTTCTTATCATGGACCAGAGGAACCAGCTTGGCTAGCCATAGCTTTAGGATACCAGTGTTTCCAGAACTTTCAGAATTCACCGCATGTTTGTTAAACGAATTGATAGCAAACTCAATGACAGCTAACTTAGCCTTTGGCGATCGCTGCTCATCCAGTGAACGGAGCAAAGCAGGAAGTAGAGAATCTATTCCATAAGTCTTGCTAACAATATCCAAAGTTGTTGAGCAAGGTTGTCGAACTAACTCTTTTGGATCAATCAACCGTGAGAAAACATGAGGCAGAATTCGTTCCATATAGCTCTCAAAAGGCTTTCTGCAAACTGGAATAATCTCCGCAAGTGTAGTAAGAGCTGCTTGTGCAACTTTATGATGAGGATCATCTAAATGTTGGAAAAACAACTTCATGACCTTCTCAAAACTCTGAGCCACTTCTTGCACACCTTTCTGCCCTTGCTGTATCAATGTCCGAAGATAATTAAAAGCAGAGACCCTAGCAACCCAGTCTGAACTAGAACTCAGGCCCTCACTCAAAGCATCATTAAGAGATGCTGGACCCTCCATGTAGCTTGACATTTCACCAAGTGCAAATTGGCTGTCATCAAAACTGTTACGACCAGTAGCAGATACACGTGAAGACACATGCTTTCTCAGAAGAGGCCTCTGAAAATTGGGAATGTAATTATTCTGTGAATCCCTAAAGGTTGCATCTCTATTAGGAGTATCAAGGTAAGGCCTATCCATGTGTGCACTTAAAAATCGTCTGGCCATTCTTGTATCTGTATTGTCTTCAATAGAACTTCCTTCTTGCAGCCTATCAGGAGCTCGTTTGGATGCATACGACAATGATGGCAATGAAGAGGGCTCAGTGTTCAAGCTACCATGGTAAGATAATTTTCCGTGGTCCTTAGGAGCATTTATTTGGCTAGAAATGAGATCAGACATAATTAATCCACCATTACGGCTGCTACCCTTGCCAACATTAGTTGTTGTATCTGCCAATACCGGGTTTGAAAGTTGATTTGATGCAGGAACAGCAAGAGGAAACGGCGGATCACGAGCTGACGGAGGGTCAACTCCTGCACTAGGGACAAAAGAATAAAAGCTTAGCTGATGAGAAGTGCTTCAAAACATGAGTAAATCATATAGATGCAAAGCTAAAGGCATATTGACTAATTCGCATTTCTCAAAACAAGAATGAAAGTTCAATTGGATGTTCCAAGTGAATACCTAGATCCAAACTTGTAGACCGTAGAGCAGAAGAATTGTGCTTGTCAGACATTTCCAAACCTCTCAGCATGCTTTCAATAGCTGAAACCTTCTGTTTACTTGCATGCAGCACACTTTCGAGACTTCTTTCAGAAGTCTTCCCAAGTGATTTAGCTTGTGATAGAAGCAGACCAGAAGATATAGAAGTTCCTGAAGGTAAACTTGAACTTCTGTCCATTGCAACAATGGCAGATGTTCCATATCCAGCCAAGTTTGAAGCAGGTGTCTGAGATGGAGTGCGTGACATTTGCACACCTCTCTCACGGAGTGAAGGAGATGCATATCGCCGGTGCACACCACCATCTTCTTCATTTATGATCTGAGTATAAAAGCTTCATTTTAGGCATTTATTACTGATGATTGAAGCTGTCAATTTATATAAATTTTATAAAACCATAAACCTTAGAAACCCCAAGTTCAAAATTTCTGCAGATCCTATTGAGAAAACCACAGCAAATAAATAACTATAGTTCAATTTCTGATCCCTCAAAATAGAACAATGAAAAGAACAAGCAAAAAAGCCATAAAGAGACATGGAATTTGCAAAATCATTGAAAAACCAAGAATAGCCTTCAAATACTCCTAATATTTCTGGGAATCTGATCAGACAGGAACCAAGCTACTGGCTCTAGCCATTTGTGATTCAGTACCAAGTCGTACATATCTACAACCAAGCTCTGAAAGGGTTTCACTAAACACAAGACACGTAAATACCCTTTGAATGACAGGATCGAAAGATAGAAACAGGCGCTTGGAACGCTCTGGCCAAGTTTTTGTGAACATTCTGTAGCAAGTCCTTGCAGTCGATCGTACCTGTCAGTACAAAATATAATTAGGCATTTCGTTTTGGTCAAAGTCTAAAATAGTAGACATATGTGAAGTGTGAGTTGCTTTCCAGAAATTAAAAGAGAAGATTAATTCAATCAATAGCATTAATACTAGAATGTGTTTTAATCTATCTTCATGTTGATTTTTAAGCAAATGGTTGTGCTTAGAGAACAGAGCTTTGAAGTCATCAAGAAGCAACTAGAGTAGAACACAATATAGAAAGATTGGCCACAAAGGGAAAAATTGCATGACTTGTCTCACCAAATCGAACAGAGAAACTTAGTTATTTATGTAACATCAACTATCATTTAGACATTGGGCAAGCAAAAAGAAACAATGTTGGACTACGTACAAATATATATATATATATACTTGGACAGGAACATAGGATATTACATTGGACTAAACATTTGCAAACAAACAAAGACAATTAGGAATCCATCAGTCTTCCTCCAAGAAATCAATCCATGACATTGGCTCGATGACCATTATTCAGATATTGCAACTCCAAAATTAAACATTAAAAAAAAAAGATTCAATACGACAAATTGCTAATCAAAAATAAAACTAAAGATAACTATGACAACAAACAAGTGTGACTCAAAGCTCAAGCAGAACTATCTTCCACTGATGCTCATGGTTATACCCTAAAACATAAAAAACGATCTGCCTCAAAAGAAAGACCATAACTTAGAATCTGCAAATAGACAAATTTGTATGAAGCCTGTCATTACAAAATTGGACAGCTGCACAGAAACTTTAGAAAACAGGACAAATGACCACCTCTCAGGATGCTAGGATCCTGATCCGGATAAATAAGATTGTGGTCATACATGTAGGACCAATCTTGATGTTTACGGGATTGTAATTTGATGGGATCGTGGAAGGATCATGGCCTTGATCATAGGATCACTAAGATCAGTATAATCCAATCCAACTTTGATCCTTTTCTTACTGTTTAAAAAAATTGCGACTCCTTGACTCTATATGTCTGTTTTCAAAACCCTAATAGATATTTAACCAACCAACTAGGCAACTGAGGCACTAAACTCAACCAACAAAGAAAAACTTTTACATATTTCTCCTTTCTTCTTTCTTATTCTCTTGTTTTATCATTTGGATTTCATGGGTGCAGCATCAACTTGATTTATAATAAAAAAATCATTCCACTTTTTTCCAAAGAAAGTTGGTTAAGAAACATATAGTTTTTATTTCTAGACCAAAAAAATTGTAATTTTTTTCCTTGATATATAAAAATGTACTGTCAATGCAACTCTAAGTCATATATTTGCATGCTATATTACTTAATATGTATTATTTGTAAACTTTTAGCTTAATTTGCATAACTATATATCATTTCAATGCTTTTGGGTACCTTTATTTACAAATGACATTTAAATTCTTCAGTTTGTAGGATCTTACAATCCATGATCCGATACTTTGGACCCCCAAACAGTAGGATCTCAATCATAACAACCCCAAATGCAACCCATAAACAGATCACAACATAAGTACATTTTACAGTCTAATATATATGATGACTATAAATGGCAGCTAAACTTTATAAATATCAAATAAACTTTATCAAGTAGCATGATTACTGTGGATACAACATTTGCATAAGAAGGCATAGAAAGCATAGAAAACTCAATTCTAGGTCCAAGGAGGTTTGACAAAACCATTCCTAACTGCAAAGATTGGCTCCTCTAACCATACTAGGCCAGCACAAAAATCAAGAAAAATACTTTAAACCAGCTTCAGTAATTGAACATAGGTATTCCAAGTTAAGTACAACAACAAACACTTCAAAAACAATTGCAATACAGGATAAACTGGGTATATTGCATATAAACAAAAAACAATCAGGAGAATCTTAACTTCAACTTATTAGGAACAATGCCCATGAGATCTAAAAAACTATGACTGAAGCATGATGGGGCGAAAAAAATGTACAAAAGCTCCATAAAAAGATCATTGAAATGCTTTACAGAAAATCCTAGCTCATGCAGAATTAATACCTCACTCATCGCATCTGCCACACAGCACTTTATAAGATCTTCATAGAGATCAGCAGACCGCTGTATTTCAGGTGCATCTGCCCAGTACTCAAGTATAAGAAGTGCATACTCACAACACCTGCAACACATTAGAAAAATAAAGACAAACAAACGAGTGAAAAAGAGGAGTTATTCTAATGCCAGCAATAAGGCATCACCTAGCTCTCAGCACTGCGCTGCGGTCGTTCTTTGCACAGTCAGCTATTCGTGGAAGAGCACGGGCAACTTTGCAATTACGCAGCATCTGAGAAGCTCACAAGACATTAACAATGATAGTTGTAGTAGGAATAACAATAATGATAATAATAATAACAACAAACAGATCAAGGAATGGCAAAATGTTACCGTTTTGATGCAGTTGTCCGCAGACTCAGCAATGACAAGTACAGTTATCACAACAAGCTTGAATAGAACCTGTAAAACGAATGTAGATATCTTATCAGAAGCAGCAAACCTTAAAAAAGGCAAAAGTATCCAGCAAAGAAAAAAGTGAACTTACTGGAATAAACATCTCTGCACAAGCTTCAAAATCACCCAGAAGCTCCTTTGATAATAAGCTCAACAGGTGACAAGCCTATACAAGGAAAACACAGTTAGCAACATCGAGAATAATCACTAGAGTTCCAATGCCTAAACACAACCTTTCATCAACAAATTAATAACCATGTCAAACAACACCAACACTTTTTTTTTAACTACATTTGGTTACAAGAAATTCATTGTGTTAGATAATTAAATCCTCTTGGCATTCCAACACTTCTGTACCGCAAAGGCAGGTGAAAATTGTCACAAGTGGTAACCAGGCGGTCAAAAGTTCAGTTGTGGAAACAGCTTACAGCAATGCAAGTAAAGGCAACTATTAATAGACCTAAAAGTGGTCCCTGACACTTCACCAGAACCTGATAAGCAGGAATTTTGTACTCTAGGTAGCAAGGCTACTGAGTTGTTCAGGGCCTTTTTTATTTTTCAGTTGTATCTCTTCTTTTGCCAATGGACAGCTCGTCCAATTAATATATTATGTTTACTTTCAAAAAAAAGATAAGCAGGAATTTTGTGTAACATGTAGGTCTGTCCTTTTATACCTAGGATCTTTCACAATTGTTTTTGAGCAGTTTTACATTGACCATGCATATAGAGCATATGTTCCAGGCATCTAAAATTTATTTATGGTCCTAAAGGGCCATTACAGAAATGAATTGTCAGACTTTTTTTTTTATATCTGTTTTGTTTTAATCATAATTACTGAAAAGATCCGTAACACCAATCAGTGAAGACAAAGCAGATAAATCAACCTAGTTGAAATCCAAAGCACCATCTCTCCAACTTCATCATTTATTTTCAATTTAAGGCACCTCCTTCATAAACATAACCACCATTCTAATAAACTTAAATTACCAGTGACTGTTTCTTCTCAGTAGACAAAAAAAAAAAAGAAAAAAAAGAGATAAAGAAATAAAAATCTATTAACATGATATCAACTCAAATTATTCAACAGGCCATTGCATTTGTGGTCCCTAATTTTACGCATATTATGAATAGTACAGAGCAATTAATGAGTATGAGTAATCTTATTAGTGTCAGTTTTATAACAGAAGACTAATAATACAAAATAAGCTAATAACTTGATTAATCAATCTTTGGACGAAGTGCACAACAGCAGGTACAAATCAATTTTCAAGTAGCAATATGGCAACACAGTCAATGTATTGTATTTCAAAGTTTGGTTGCCATGAATTTCAACATCTTTTATTGACTTACAGAATATAATGCAATTTGTTTCCACCTAATTAAACTGCAGTCCTTTTGGAATAATTGTTGACCATGGCAAAATTTCTTCCACATACAAAATTATAAATGCCTTCATATAGCATACTTATAAAAGGCAATAACAGAAAGTGGGATAAGTTGGAGTAATGCTAAGAACTGGGAGCCAGTTTAGGCATGCAAATTAGCTTTTTCATGGAAGAAAATTAACATCGTCGATCCTATAAACAGGAGCACATGCCAATGCAAAATTAAAATGGTCAAATACAAATAAGTGTTCCAAGAATTTTCAAATATCATGAGCAATGCTATAATTAACACGGTCGATGCTATAAACAGAAGCACATGCTAATGGAAAAGTAAAATGGTCAAATATGAAGTTTTCCAAGATTTTTCAAATATCATGATCAGCTACACTGCAAAACAAGATCCCGTTAACAACCTTTTGAATGATTGATGCATGTGCAAAATAGAAACAATGAGAACTAAGACAAGATGGCAAAACATTAGATGTTAGAACAAAAGCAATAGGCAGAACATCAGAGGTAGTATTAGTCAAATAGGCAAATCAATTGAACTATGAACATCCACACCTTAAAATAATTGGTTAGATCATAAGAACAACAACTATCAGTAACATTGAACTTATTTTCAGCAAGTTCCTTTATCATTATTAATCACAGGATCCCATAGTGTAAGGATACCTGCTTTACTATGCTTGAACGCCGATCAGAGAGTTGTGTGCTTAGTGGTGCAACAAGTTGCTTCAAAAGTGCAGGAAAACTTGGATAATCTGCAGCACCTGATTTTGAAAAAAATAATAATAATAAATAAATCAAATGCTGTAGGATGGCAGTTTAGTGGCAATAAAGAATTAGGTTATTTTGCAGGATCCAGACTCCATTGCACATGCAAGGCTAAAAGAACCAAACTTCAACATCCTTAGCTATAATTCAATTACAATCCACGAAAGTTAGAGGATTGCAGACTGAGCCTTGATGCACGCTAAAACTGCTCCAATCTCAATCGATTAAGCCTCTTTAGAAATTATGAGTAAAAGTAAGAATTGACCGCTCCTGAAACTCAAATATCACTGATTTTGTATGCACATGATTTTAATTGCATTGTCCTGAAGGGTTACCTCCTAAATTTTATTTTTCATTTTTAAAATGGCATGGTTTTGATGCATTCCACCTTCATCAATTGAAGAAAGTCTTGATCTTTTACACCCAAACACTAATCCTTCAACAGTTTATGGCAATCAATTTCAATTTGAAAACAGATTGTCCACATTACAAATCCTAAAACTGTTTATTGAACAAGCAAATCCAGTTAAAGGTACAACTTATGCTAACCTAAATCAAGAATTGAAAATTAATTGTCTGGAAACTCAATAGATTGGATCAAGATCCAGATTGGTGGGCAGAAAGATGCACAATACATATTTGAAATTGTATATATGTATATCAATATATTTATAAAGCTAAAACCTCTTAATTCACCATATGCCACTTGTTCTGAAAATCTCAAAATGCCTTTCTTTCTTAATGTTGGCTGAAAATCATTTTTTCTTTTAAAATGTTTAGTACACTTTTGTATTAGACTACCAAATAGATTTTAAAACGAATTTTAAATAATGCACACCCTTTTCACACTCTTTTCATGCACAGACAACATAATGACCATCAACTAGTATTATGCATAACACCCATAATGTCATAAGGATATTGGTGTCTTGTTGCAAATTAATAAATCCAACTGATGCATTACAGTTCATACAAAAAAGGATTCTACGCGATTCACAAATATGATCAAACCAATTAACTTATAATTTACAAATATAGCAATTCAAGAATCCATTTCGAATACCTTTAGGGTGTATTAAATCATGACTCATGCAATTCAGCAATCTAGATAGCAATTCTGACTACAATGGTACAAATATAATTGGGTTTGCGAGCAAATAAAAGAAAATCGATCAACAAACAACTTATTATGACGCAACTTTGTAAAAGCTCAAGAGAACCCCTGTATCTTGTACCCTTCTCTTCTGTCATCTTTTCATTCTGTTGCTTGTCCCAAAGTGGGTGACACATTAACCAATAGATTTTAGGAAGACACTTGGTGCAATACTACAAGTTCCAAGGATCTTTGTCCCAAACATTCACCAAATAACATCCCCTTTTTTAATCATCCTACTCATAATTTATATTTCAAAAGTGATCCTCGTTGGACTTTCCACTTTAGAAGAAATCTCTCTAATAGAAATTGTGCAGGGCTTGCATCTCGCCTTGATATTCTTACTCTCGTTAGCCTCTCTAATGAGTTAGATAGCTTGCCCTAGCCCATGGATCTTTCTGGCTGCTTCTCACCAAAATCATTTATGTCCCATTTATCCTCTTCCATTGATGACTCTCTACAATCAGTGGTTTCTTTCCCTCATAATTTTATTTGGACAGCTCATGTTAGCTCTAAAGCTAATTTTTTTAGAATGGAATATAGCCCATGGTAAGTTGAATTGTGCTGACGTATTGCAAAAAGGTCTAAATCATGGGCTATGATGCCTAGTTGGTGCACTTTATGTATGAAAAATAAAGAATCATGCCATCATTTATTTTTATTTTTTTTTGAAAGGAAACTAGATAATTATATTAATAAAATAAAAGCTGTCAGATGAGGTGTTTGAGTAGCAGAGCAAAATTACAGAGTTACAAAGTTTGCATTATGTTATGTCCATTACGTAGCCTTCATTTATTTTTGGAATCTGAATTTTCAAAAAAGGTTTGGTGAAAATGATCTGCATATGCAATAGGATGGTTTATCCCAATATCTTCGTCATGGACTTTCCCCCAAAATCATGAGTGTCCTATGAAGTTAAGAGATTGCTGGAGAGGCATGACATTCACAACGGTTTGGGCCTGATGGCAAGAGAGCAATAATAAAATCTTTGACAATAAGATGTGTCTTATGAAGACATCAGGGTAAGTTTTTTTTATCTAACTTTTCTTTGGGTTAGTTTGTATAGTTTGTCTAAAGGGTCCTCTCTAGGAGATTGGCTACGAAGTTGGTCACCTGTATTGTATCCTATGTGGAGGGTAGTTTTATACCATGATTGGGGTTTCATTATTTTGAACAGCACTTCCACTTAAATAATATTTATTCTTTTGTTTCTTGTCAAAAAAAAAATTTAATTAATAAGTAAATTTGAAGTCCCTTATTGAAAAAAGATAGTTGAATACCCCAACTCTTATATTTATTCTCCATCTACATGGTTTAATCCACCATGTAATGCCACATCATTCTTTCTTGGTATCTCAGTAAGAAGCACCAATCAATTTTTCAAAACTTCTTTTGGAGAATGCCTTCCTCGAATTTGAAAGAAACAATAGGTACGCTAAAATAATAATAATTAGAGAGATCTTATTCCAACAAAAAAAAATGTGCAACTACACTATCGTAGACGCAAAATCATTAACTATACAAATTAAAATGTCTAATACGTGTGTATCAAATAATTATGAATATGTAGTCATAAAGGCAGTTGCAATTTTATGCTTGAAATAAAACCTTTCCAAATAGCACTAGAATAATAATAATTAGAGAGATCTTATTCCAAAAAAAAAAAATGTGCAACTACACTATCGTAGACGCAAAATCATTAACTATACAAATTAAAATGTGTAATACATGTGTATCAAATAATTATGAATATGTAGTCATAAAGGCAGTTGCAATTTTATGCTTGAAATAAAACCTTTCCAAATAGCAATGTACCTTCCTTTAAAAGAGAGAGGTTTCAAAAAAAATTACTCATATAAGAAATGAAGGCGCTAGGGGTGTAGGAAACCGACCAACTTGATCTGCCCCGACCAAGATTGACCATTTCCGGTTGATTTTGGCCCTAAGGTTGTGTTAGTTATGTGGATATTTGAGCAGGTCAAATTGCGGGTTAAAAAAATCTTAATAAATCAAACCCTCACCAATTAGTGCAATTGAAATTACATTTAATTGATACCATACCATCGTTACGTAGGAGCTACTTTGAAAGCCAGACAAAAAGCTAGGAGTATGTAGACAAGCATTGACACAAAAGAAAGGATAAAAAAGAGAGAGAGAGGGGGAGAGAGAGAGAGGGAGAGAGAGAAGAGGGAAAGGGCTCTCCACTATAAAAGCTCTCCCCCTCTCTCTTCCTTACAAGCACCTCTCCTAGTGAAGTGTGGGGGTCTTTCCAGTTAAAAAGAGTGCCCATTGGACCAATAAAAGGTTCTGGAAGAAAAGTTTACATTTTATTTGCACTCTTCGTATTATGGTACTTTTTTCTATTTTGTTTCTCGTTTTCCTATGATTTTATTTTCTAGCTTTTACTAAATTTTTATAATTTTCTGTTCAGGTTTGTTTACATTTTATTATTTCATAGGCAGATTGTTTTGTTATTTTTGAATTTAATGGCTTGGTCAACCTAACCATCTGACCTGACTTGCCTAACCAACAGGTCGGGTGGGTTTAAATTAGTTTTTATCAGGTCAAGTCAGTTTTGAGAGGGTGTTTTTGCACCTGACCCAATTTGTGTACAACACTAGGAGATGCCCTCAAAGTTATTAAAAAAATATACAGGTGAGAGGAAAACCTCCCTCTTAGTTTTGAAAAATCTTTCTATTCTTATATAAAATAAAAGAAAATTAAGTTTCTTTTCGAAGTAAGTAGTTCCCTCAAATATAGTAAGAATTTCTAATATTTTTATTCAAATAATCATTTATTTTATAAATTATAGAACTACATATTGATAAAAACATCTTCAACTTAGCAATGACAACTACATGAGGAAGCAAGCTGAACAAAAACCATATATGAGTTGTAACAACAGAGAAAATGATAGAAAGCTTGTGCATGAAGCATCCACTTAAGCGAAGAGATCCTAAGGGAGGATCAGACCACATTTGCGTCTATTGAAAACAACCTAATCTTCCTTCGCAAAATGTTGTTTCTACAACTCAAACTCATGGCCACACGGCCAAACAGAAGCAATTCTTACTTTTTGACATTGTTCCCTTTATTGTAAAAACACATCTACCCTCAATTAGTAATAAATACATTGGTTTGGGAGGGTATTTAACATTTCTTATAAAAAATAATACAACATATTACAAACACAAACATACATTAAGTCAGTTTTTAATCATATATATGATATTTAAGGTAGGATTTATACATTGCACAATTTATAGCACATACAGTAAACACAAGAGCTAACGTCTAATGAAAATGTAAGACTCCAACACAACTGCATATAGATACATGTAATCCAACCTTCATGGGAACTCACCATTTCTAGGCTACCAGCCTACCACGCATTTGCAGGGATGCATTTACACATTGAGTGAAACAAGCTCACATTTTATTTGGGCATCAAATCTTGTGTCCCCTAGAATTACCCTAAATAATACCACATATTATATATGTACATAGTTCTTTCAGCCAATATATAATTGTTACAATCAAAACTAATAATAGTTCTCTCAACCAATATATAATTGTTATAATTAAACTAATAAAATTTTTAAAATAGGTTTAATATTAATATCTATTATTTATATAATTTTTTACTTATTATAGAACATTTTCATTGTGTTTTTTTTCTTTTTTGAAACAGAGACTTTATTGATAATATATATAATTACAAAACTGGATGAGATATCCGGCGGAAGGAATTACAAAGATTGTAATATATTCCCCTTGTTACAAAGCCACTCTCCAAATTTGTAGCCTTTTTCCTAATTTAGAGACTAAGATCCACGTAGCAAAAAGAATATTTGATCTCTCCCATATAAGCCGATCCGCATTACTTTAATATAATTTACAAGAGATGAAGGTATTTTTTATGAAAATGCACCTATCTCTCATATTATTTATTTCTAGTGTTGGGGAGCCTCCCTCTCATAATGTTGTTATTCTTTAATTAGACATAGGCATTTCAATCCTTGAAATAGAAGTTCAACAAACATATTTGACAATGGCATTATTTTTTAAAACACCTCCATATTGAGATGTTATAGAATATAATAACCAAATAGCAAAATAGGGCAGAAATAGGAGGGGAAATAGATATGCAAGTTTGTTGGTCAAGTAATTAAAATTGCATCAAGGAAAATCTATTAAAAAATCCAACCTAGGAACTCAAAATTTCATAGTGCCTAGAAATCTAGAAAGATATTAATTTTGTGTAAAGGAGAAAAGTAAATCAAATCTCCAAGAAAACCATTACTGCAAGTTCATACTCATTCCTTGGAAGACTGGATGGATATTATATCGTACAACAAGACCTTAAACATCAATTTTCCATTTCAACATGAAAGAGAATCACATGGCAAATCATAACAACTGATTCACAAAAAATGTTTTTAGAGCCAAAAACAAATAAATATTAATACTTCTTAGATGGGAATAAACTTAAAAACCAAACCAAGCATAAGTATAATTACAATTACTAATGTCAAATCATGGTATGAAAATTAGACGAATTTTGACGAAATTAGCCAAATTAATTAGATAATTTGGACAATCAAAGCGAAGTTCCCCAGTAAAAATCAATGAAATTCACCTAAAATCAAAGTTTTGACAATTTTTGCAAAAAAAATGTGTAAAAGTCGTAAAAAAGGACATTTTTAATTAAAAAATATATATGGTGCACAAAAAATCTTCTATATAATCACAAAAATAGTAAAAAAAAAAATCTCACTCTATAAACGGAGAAGATTGAAGGTGAAATATGTGCAACTGATGAGTGGCTATCCAAGAGAAGGAAGAATGAGTTGCAGCCTGAAGGAAAAACGATAGGAAGAAGAAAGAGAAGAGAAAAATAAGTTGAGAGCCTACGAGGAGAGGCATTGGGAGAAAAATAAGATAAAAAAAAAGTCGTCTATTATAATCGATCTAGAAGATCGAATAGACTTGCATTTGTAGCGACTAGAGATCCAATGATCCATCGATCTAGGGTTTATGTTAGCAAGACCATCAAAATTTGACAACAAATTTCTTTCTTTCTTTTTTTATAACAATTTTAAGTTAATAGACACAACATGCATTAAATATTGTTAATATTAAAATACATGTTAGAAACTATTATATAACATACTTTTATATGTAAAATATATTTATTTATATTTGTTTTCGTTATTTTTAATAGAAATTGCGCATATTTTAACATTTACATAGTATTTTTTAAAATTTTCTAAGTTAACAAATTTTTACAAAAATTCTTTCGAATTTCTCGAACTCTTTAAAATAATTCTAATTTTAAAGGTTGAAGTTGGAGGCGAAATCGAATTTTTGTTCCTTGTGTCCTATCTAAAATAAATTGCCCCAATCTCCAAAACAAATACAATGCTAAAGAATTCCCAGGTGCTTCTAACTAGTTATCAGGAGTCGTTTTCCTAAAAGAGACCTTGAGAATGGGGTATTAACACAAGAGTAAAGTAGCTCAGTGTGATTATAAGTCAACGAAAAAAATTCTAAAAATATTATCATCACAAGGAGGAGGTAAAGTTGCACAAATTGACAATTCCTTGTACAAAATGGTATTATGCATCATAATTCTAGGCCCTCCTCCACAATCCAAATACCATAAACTAAAAGCCACCATTCATTAGCTATTAATATTGATGAACTCAACAAATTCCAATTATCTCATGAGATAAATACAAGCCTAAGATCAATGTTCACAAGATGTTGAGATAACAAACACTTCAAATAATTAGCTATTACCTTCTCCCACTGTCCTACTCAATTATTGAGCTTTTAATCTTTTTGTTGTATGATGAGAAAAAAAAAAGGATAAAAAGCTACATAATAAGTGGGATAAGGCACCTTAGTTTTTTAATTTTTCTTTTATTTGCTTCAACAGCATATTTAATGACCAACCGAAAAACCATAGTTCTTAATCTGTTAAGATTCTTAAACTCAACAAAGTGTCAAAGTACATTAATACCCTAAAAAAAATACACACATAAAGATCAATGTTCATAAGAAGTAGAAACAACAAAAACCAAAAATAATTAACTATTACCTTATCCTACTCAATTATCAGGCTCGTTATCTGTTGTTTATTTCTCATCATACAACAAAAAGATAAAGAGCTTATTAATTAAGTAGGATATGCTAGCAAAAATCTTTTTATTTTTTGGTTTCATCTGCTTCTAAAACATATATGAGATCCGTAAACTTAACCAATTTCATTTATATTCTAAAATAAACAGACCTTTTACAAACTGTCGAAATAACAGACACCTAAAATAATTAGTTCTTGCCTTATCATTCACAATTATTTAACTCATCATACAACATCATTCATTTTGAGTTGATTGCTTTACCATAGTTATTTGAGTTATAGTAGTGGGTTGGTGATGCTAGTTTTAATTTTATGCAATTTCAATTTCAAATTTTCAGACTAGGAGTTTTAGAGGAGTTATTGCATGTTGGGCTATTTTACTCAAGTGTACATTACAATTCTTTTGCTGCATTCTTTTTATTTGATTGTTTTATAATAGTTAGTTGAATTTAAGTATGGGGTTGACGATGTTGGTTCTAGAATTCTGCAATTCTGCAATTCTGCAATTTTAGATTTTTGGATAAAGCACTTTAGAGGAAGTTGACATTTTTAGGTTAACTCTAAACTTTTTTTGGATTGTTTTGATCTTTGAAATTTAGAGGTTCATAATTCAACTCTTTTGGTTCTATTATTAGTTTTATTAATGATATTTTAAGCCTTGTCAAGGTGGAAAGCAAACCTAGATGGTAAGTATTTATAAGGCAAGACGAGGCTCATGCAAGGTCTAGACTAGTTTAAGACGGACCATGAAATAACTATTTAGCGGTCCCTAAAGAATATTTCTTTATTCATTAGTCCCTCACTCTATATATAGGTACTTGTATAAAATATATAATATATAAACAAATACATTATTTATTTTAAAATATTTAATTTTTATTAATCTAGAGTCTTTTTTTAAATCAAGTCTTCAAATGGTGCCTATGTGGTGACCAAGGTGCTCAAGGAGGTTGGGTGTCTAGGCGAACACCTTGACAATACATTGCACGTCATAGTGAATTATTTATCTTGTGCACATCTGACTTTTTTGTGTTGTTTCTTAGACTTAATTATCTGATTTTTTGTTAATTAATATTTTTAGGTTTGAGTAATTGCACGTCAAATTGTTTCATTCAAGTTTCTTAAATCTGAAATATTTAAAGGTTATTTAGAGCTTTAAAATTTAGATGCTCTTAATTCAAAATTTCTAATTTTGTAATTAGTTTTGATCAATAAAATTCTTTACTAGTGGGTTATTTTATCACAAATCAGAATTTTTTAGACTGTTTCTTAGACTTAATTTATTCAATTTACCAAACATTGAATAAATTGTCTAATAAAAAGCCCAAATTTTTTTAAATGTGTAAGATAATATAAACCACCAATAAACAATTCTATTAATCAAAACTAATAACAAAACAAAAAAAAAAGAATTATTAAGTCTCCCAATTTCAAAGCTTTGAACAACCCAAAACTTTCAAATTTAATAAACTTGAATCAAACTACCCAACCTGCAAAACTCAACCCTAAGAAAAGTAACTTCCTTCAAAGTTCCTAATCTAATAATATGTAATCAAAATTGCAACAATCTAAAACCAATATCACAAAACCCACACTTAAAACCCAAAGTAATCAATCATGAGAAAGAAATCAACCTAAAAAGTGTAAACAAAAAAATTAGTGTAATTCTCCAAACATAGACCAAGAGATAATCAAAGAAAAAAAAATGCTACAACTCCCTTTTGTCTCTGTTCAAAATGTTGCTCCTTGAAGATTGTTGTTACATTTTTGTTTTCTTTTCGTTCACCCTAATGCCCTAGAACTCCGAAAATCTCAAAATCTTCAACCTGTGTCTATTAGTCATCGTACCCTATGCTTTTCTTTAACTAAAATCCACCTACTATGTAGACCTCCAATACTCAATCCTAAAAATAAAATAATTCAACTAATCTGCTACATAAAATATCAACACCAAATAAATATATAACTAAATAAATAATTATGGAAGAGTACATTCACTTGAGTCTTATTTTATTTGAATTACTTTAATATAAAAAAACCTTATATTTTCTTCCAAATTCAATGAAATTGGGAAATTGTAGTTAAAACATCAACGTTAGAATTCTAGTCATTTTTCCATAATTTGTTTGATTAAAAGGAATGCTTAAATTGGACGAATCATTGAATTATCATGAAATAAGGTACTCAATAATTGAGTTGAGTAAGGTAGCAAAATCTTTCCATTAAGCTAATGCCATCCTAAGTTTACTACCATTAATTTGGTTGTAATCTTCTCAATAACTCATCATCTCTGTAACTCAATATCAAGGGAAAATGCTTGAGCCACGAACATAACGAGTAGGCTCAACACTGAAACACTTAAGCACTAGGCTAATAAGATCATAAAGGACAAAAATTGTTGTCCAAATGACGTAGTTGTTGCTACACTTCATGTATCTACACTCCTGGTTGTATGCGTATATGTGTGAGTTTGGTTGGTTTAATGCAAAAGATAAGATGATGAAACAAGGATGCCAAAGGGTTTCTTCTTGTTGCAGATTGTAGGGAATCATTGGATCCACCAATACCAAAGTTGTATTTTGAAAATTGCTACTAGCTTGTAGTGCAATTGCAAATAAAATTGATTAAGAAGGAGAGGGTGAAATCATGGTTCCAGCAAAAGTGATGGGAAAAGATTGCCAAAATTGAATAATAGAAGTATTATGGAAATTGCAAAGACTTACTTCAAAGATCAAAAACATTGTTAATGAACATGAGAGAAGGAAGGATAGCCAAACTTCAAGGTTTATATGAAAAAATTTTGGATGGAAAAGGCTGAAGAAGGAGGATGTGGCTTTGATAGAGATAGAGGACGGAGGAGCTATAACAATGTATGAGAGTATAGATACATATGTAGGTGGTTGATTCTCATTAAGGTTGCTTTTGCATGAGTGAAATCTTCACCTAACCAGAAACTCTCTGAAAACAGCATGAAAGAAATAGCAGTTTTCTCCAAATACTACAACAGTTTTGACCAACTGATGTAGAAGATAAACTAGTTTGGATAGGCGACTCTCGGAACACCTTTTCAACTGAAACCTTCTACCAAATCATTGTCAATAACAACCTTAACCCCTTCACAAATTCATCATTTATAGGCAACTCTCAAAACACCTTTTCAAACAAAACCTTCCACCAAATCATTGTCAGTAACAACCTTAACCCCTTCACAAGTGCATCATTTATATGGACAACCTTAGCCCCAGCCAAAGCCAAAATACTACCATGGTTAATTTGCCGTAAAAAACTGAACTGTGTAGAAAATATTCAGAAAAAGCTGCCTAACCACACCCCATATCTTTCTATTTGTGTCCTTTGTAGGTAAGTTGTGGAAGACATCCCCCATCTCTTAGGTCAATATAGGCTTTTACAACCAATATGGAACAGCTGGAAGACTAAGCTGCCAAGCCTCCCAGCACCACCTACAAAAGCCTTTTTGTAGTCCCAAGTAGCATAGAAGCACACCCCCTAAAGCAATATTGGAAGACTATCTTACTTGCAGTTTGATATACTTCGTGGGAGGAAACAAATGTCAGAATCTTTAGGAATAGACATAGATCAATGGAGTTCTTATGAGAGATATCCCAAATTTTGTTTGCTACATGGGTAGCAATCACCAGGAACAAGGGAATACAATTTTCGGCAGTGGATATGTAACTAGGACAGCAATTACAAACCTTGTAACTGGCGATTCCTTGCTTGGATACCTCATCCAGAAAGAGACAGCCCCCTTTATCTTATTCTATAATATAATACATCCTAGTTGTTTTTTTAAAGGTTGTTTTTGCTTTTCTCTTTCAAACCACACTCAAGACTCTATCTTAAAGGCCAAAAGAGGCAAATGAGTATTTATTACAAGTAACACATTGGATCTACACAAATACATGTTGTACCATCTAGCTCCATCCGCATTGCTTTCAAGGATTCTTGTGCTTGAATAAACTTAATTACTTAATATCATTGTGTTTTCAATTAATATGCGTGCATGTTTAAATATATGTGTGTACATATATATATAAACGGACAAAAAAGAAACAGAAAAAGAAATGCAATAATAAATTGAGGCAAACCTCCAAATAGAAGCCCTTCAACTCTTTGCATGGCAGCTATTCGAATAGACCAATCTTTCTCAGGTACAAGAGTAGAACCAATCTTCTCAAATTCCCTTATTAGCTCCTTCTCAGAGTAAACTTTAATAGGATCTATGGGTCTTTCAGCGACATCACTTTCTCCTGCACCTCGCAACAGAAAACATTTCATGAATCCATGCTGAAAAATGATTCTTAGCTAGTGATGATCCCTCAAAAACAGGATTACAAGAGTCTTGACTAGAAAAGCCCCAAACCACTAGTTACTTGCATACAATAGCCATTCAAAATCAATCCAATTCTCACACTTCTAGGCTCAACACTTTTAAATGGCTAGATTCAAACAAGCTATTCTTCGTTAAATCAATAGTGCAATAAAGAAAACAAGAAAACAATAATATAAGGGTCTAAAAAGGCATTGAAAAATAAAAAGCTCTAAGATTAGGGATCTTGAAAGCAAAACATAATTTAGCATATTAGTTTTCAAATTTATACCACATAGAAATTATCTTTCTTTTGCTATTGGAAGGAAAGAAATTTTTTGCAACCCTTTTGATTGCATTATTATGATTCCTAATTATGTCCTTTCTTAAGGAAGGATAAACAGAGGCCCACAAAACTCTTTAAGATGATATAGGGGCTTTCATAGGATAAGTGCACAAATAGAAAAACCAGAACATAGAAACCTGTTTTGAAAAGTATGTAAAAACGGTTCAAAAAGTTCTTAAATACAATTTCCCCAACAAAAATAAGGTTGTTGATTGAGCTGTTTGTAGGATATTTATAAACTGCTTGAAATTTGACATTAAAATTTTTAAAGAAAAACAAGAAGAGAATAAAAGTTTTTCCCCTTATTTTCTATAAATGAACTCAAAAAAATAACTTTTAAAAATTAAATTAGATAGCAATTCATAATTAACCCACATTCTCACAGTTCTAAGCTCAACACTTATAAATAGCTCGATCCAAACAAGCCATACTTTATTAAATGAATAGTGCAATAAAGAAACCAAGAAAACAATGATATAAGCGTCAGAAAAAAGGCACTGAAAAATAAAAACCTTTAAGATTAGGGATCTTGAAAGTAAAACACAATTTTGCATATTACTTTTCAAATTTTTAGCACATTGAAATGATCTTTCTTTTGCTTTTGTAAGGAAAGAAAATCTTTGTGACCCTTTTGGTTGCATTATTATGTTTCCTAAATATGTCCTTCCTTAATGAAGGATAAACAAAGGCCTAAAAAAATCTCTAAGAAGATATAGGGGTTTTCATTGGAAAAATGCATAAAAAGCAAGACCAGAACATAGGAACTTGTTTCTTAAGGTATTTGAAAACAGTTTGAAAAGTTCTTACATCTAAGTTTCCACAACAAAAATAAGGTGATTGATTGAGCTGTTTTTAGGATATTTATAAAATGCTTGAAATTTGACATTAAAATTTTTAAAGTAAACAAAAAGAGATTTTTTTCCCTATTTTCTAAAAATGAAATTAAAAAATAACTTTTAAAAAAAACTGATGCAGGAAACTCGATGATATAATTAATTAAACATCAAAGCATACCAACCTCCAGAGAGAGCCATTTCACGTGTAGAACTTTTTGACCTTGGACTACTCTTTTTTTGGTTCAGGCTTGCAGATTTTATTTCCCCGATTGCTATATGATTTGCAAGTCCTTCTGAAGCTCGAGATTTTGGTTCAATTCTTTCCAACCTTGCATTAATATCCTTGATCTGCAATTCAAAACAAAAATGTGTGAAGGAAACTAATTGAGCAATGATGGGATCATTATTAGCATAGAGTTGTGCTAGTACGTATCAATGTGCGATAACAAATTTATCACATAATCATACTATAAAATGCACAAATAAATAAAATAAAATAAAAAAATTCAAAGATGAATAGAACTGTGATTTTACCATGGATGAAGGAAGATGATGACGCTGCAATTCTTCTCTAAATTGAGGTCCAGCTTGTGTATACATCTCCTGGTGTAAGAGAAGAGAAAAACTAATTAAAATTTTTAACAAAGTAAAACCTCTTGCAGTCACTTTGAAACATGAAAACAAACCATACATGGAAGTCTACAAATAGAATGAGTCAGAGTATAACTGAACAACAGACAGCTACTTAAGAACTAGAATAGCGTCAAATAACTGAGTATTAACCCATACACAAAGACAATATACCCCATTACCCATTGGTTTTCAACATAGAGTCTAGAAGAAGTCATATCATGACCAGTCAATTTCAAACTATGAACTTTTCCAAGAGAACACAAATGGAAGAGAGAAGAAACATGAAAATGATGATGTTTTAAAATGTTTCTAAGATGATTTGATGTTTTGGGATGTTGCTTTAAAATTCAACGAAATAAAGTGGCATCCAACACTTTAGCAAATTAGAGAATCAACACTACTCAGTATATTCACCGAGAATCCAACTGGCCTTAGTACAGAAGAGTTTACATCTATTTACACACGTCACTTTGGCAAAAGAGCGGATGTAGAAATAGCTGATACTTGTTGCTATAACCAAAACTAACATAAGTCCAGAATATACCACTATAAAAAATCCATTGGAAATATATGCAGATTATGAAGCGGTGTAGTTGAAGATCATATATGATCACAAATATATATTACAGAATAATTACCAGCAAGATAATAGGGAACACCAACTCTGAAGTCTCAATCAAATTCATGATTCAAAAGGCAGCAAGTAAGAGAAACTATTTCTGAATTCATCAAGTTATTTTTCATGTTACTAACCTCAATGCATATAACAGCTGCTTCCCTAACAGCGTGATTTGAGTCATTCAGCATCTGTAGAATCTGATTATACAAACACCAATAAATATTCAAATGCAAATGAAGAGATGTCATAATTTAGAACCTTTTTTTAATACAAATTATGACATTCATGAGCAAAGGTGCGGCACGTATTTTGTAACTACAAAAAATGTTTTAGGCATAAAGTTAATGAAGGGAGGCTCAAGCCATCTTTCTGCATGGATATAATAATGTAGAAAGGCAAAAATACCACTGTTATATTCATTTCCTCTTGTATGATGGGAAGCCCATTAAAAATTGTCAATTTTCTTAATCCACCAATTAAAAAAAGAAGCACAATTATTCTTAGCCCCATTGAATGAATGATGACATACAGGAGGCAGTATAACTCGTTGAAGGGTAAGCTCAGTAGATGCAAAAAGACCAATAGCTGACGTTACAGTTCGTGCAAACTCTTCACGGACCCTCCAGCTCTTGTGCATCCAGGCAAAAGACCCAGCTCTTTCAACAATAATTGTTGGTGAAGAAACCTGCAATTTACAAGGGAATTAAAACTTGAATTCTAATGACATTTCATACTCATTTCTAGAATGTCACAACTGCAAGGTAAAGCAAATGATTTTGTGAGTAAGAAAAAAAAAATTAAATGACACCCCAGTACGTACCATTTAGTACCAGGAACTCATCAATTACCTGCTGTTTCAACAGCGAGTATTGGATCCATGTTTGCCACAGAAGCCATACATGCGATAAGTTTCAGTCTATTAGCAGTACTAGCACAGAAAAAAACTTGTGTTCACATTTTTCTTTCTTGATTTTATCCATTGAAAGGTTAAACCAAATTAGATCAACTTCAAAATCAATCGATTTCCTATGAAGCATGTAATTGGATGAAGCTGCTAAAGCAATTGCCTTGTAAAGCAACTCATGCAGCCGATGAGAAACTTGGATTATCTTGCCAATTCCTCATGCCAAGCGACTCCCCCAAAAAAAAAGATATATTTTTTTTTAAAAGAAACTATATCATTAATAATACTTTAAAGGTCTGCCAGATGAGCTATCTAAACAGAACATACAAAATTTTACAGAGTTTTCAGAATATTATGCAAATTAAATAACCAATCCCCAAAGTTATACCCCTTTCCTAGTCTAGATGTAGACACCCTCGTAGCAAACAAAATTGTGAATCTCTCCCATATCATCCTATCTGATTTGGTTTTATTAAACAGCCTAGCATTCCATTCTTCCCATACGCTGTACAATATTGCAAGCAAAATTGTTCTCCATTATTTTTTGTATTATTGTTGGAGACAATATATATATATATATATATTCAGAACACGTAATAAAACTGCCACTCCAGGGAATTTCTTCCAATAAAATATAGAAAAAATGGCCTAGGAATAAAAATATATTTCAAGGTCGATAAGCTACCAGAAATTAAAAAAGTAAACATAAAGTTAAAAAAATGAATTTCTCCATCGCAAAGTCACATAATTAGATGGACAGGAGTGGTAGCTAAACAAACATCTCAGTATCTCGGAATTCGAAACCTTTACAGCCATAACAAAACCGAACAAAGAACAGTTCGCCAAAAGCAACGACGTTAGGATCTAAACAGCTTCTCTAATCCTAAAATCCTCGAAGTCTATCCCAAAAAGATTTTTTTTTAAAATCATCAGAAGTTCACTGACAACAAGTCATCAAGATCAATCCACTCAACGCACAAATTTTCCAACTTCACCACTTACACGAACACTTTTTAACTAAAATTGCAAATCAAAAACAAAAAATTACAATTATCAGTAATAAAAAATTAAAATTAAAATTAAAACACTACCTCCATGAGAGTGAGCAAAAGCCTTCTGGCGGCGTCACGAACCGGCTGCTTAGCATCTCCTAACCTCTCGACAACAGCAGGAACAAGCGAATTGAAATGCAACTTCAAATGCTCACCAGAAAGCACCGCAGCAGAAGCCAGCGCTTGCAACGCCCCCTGAGAAACCCTAAAATTGTTATCTTTCAAGAGATCCAAACAACAATCCACAAGCGAAGTAACCTCCGCCGACGACATGCTCTTTCTAGAAGCTTCTAAAATCTGATGAAGCCTCTCCACTCCGGCCATCCTCTCCTTCGTGTCCTTGGACCTCGCCATCTCCATTGCCTCCTCCATCGCCGCCGGATCTGGCGGTTCCAATTCAGATCCGCGCCGGATTCGCCAAATGTGGTTCCCGAACTCGACCGGAATCACCAAATTAGGCTGATTTCACTGCAGTGACAACGTCGGAACGCCGAGAAAATAAAAAAGCAAAACGGCAAACAAGGTGTTTTTCTGTTCTTTTCCAGAGTGTGAGTTGGTGCTTGTAGAGAGTACTATTTTGTGATAGATTGACGGAGGAGATGATTTATTGATCTTTCATACTAAATTTACAAGAATGCCACTGAGTTTTCACTTTATTTACTGTTTTATGCCACCGTCTCTTCCTTTTTTTTCCCCTTTTACTTTAGTCACTGTCTTTTTCGCTTTCTCTGAACATGCGCGTTAAATACGTCGCTACAAATAATATGAAATATTAGTATTATTATTTTAATAATCAAATGGCAAAAATTTTTAAAAATAAAATTTAAAAAAAACTGTAATTATTATTATTATTCAACTTTTTATGCTTTTTCTCCCATTCAACGTGCATTTATATATATAGAAAATAAGTAAATAAAGTGAGATTAAAGTTATCAAAATGCCCCGGTATTAGCGGTTAATTTACTGCTAATGCACTTCTCTTGTGTTTGCACTCTACGATACCAAGAAATAGATACGAATGGTGTGCGAGCTAACGTTGTACGTACTTCATTCTGACAGCGCCACCCTTACGTGGCTGTTTTTACCTTTTATTGCGGTTATGGTTACACGTGTGCATGTCACCCACGACAACCACTAGGTAATTTTATTTTTTTGATCGATGTGGGCTAGCCGACGCCGAACCGAGATCGTGCAA
>JAJIYU010001637.1:0-34698 GCA_030144865.1 Tinospora cordifolia | reverse complement strand
TGCACCCAAAATTTCTTAAAATCTTTGAAATTAATTTATTCAACTTATTTTATTTATTTTTCTCAAACTTATTTATCTTTAATTATTTGACAAAATTTTGGGGTATTATAGGTGAACGTGGTCATAGCTAAAGTGGTTGAGAAGTTTAGACCTAATGATGCTAAGTTGACAAACATTGAACTCAATTAGAACAAGTCATTACACGTGTGCCTAGAACATCACACTACATTCAGAGGTCTAGTTGATGGTAAACATGGCATTAATTCAACCATATGTATTGAGAAAATTCCTATGAAGGAGTCATATCACTTGTTATTGAACTATAAGGAGCTAGCTGACATTATCAAGCATGAACTGTGCAAAGCCAAAGTGCTCACTAAGATCAACAAATTTGGCTTCAATTAACCCGTATCCACATTGAACTAATGACGTTAAACATAGAGTTTAGTGGGAGGTAATCGAATAGTTTTTATTTTTTCTTTATTTTCTTATATTTTTTGTTATAGTTTAATTTAATTTACTCGGTATGCATGGATTTTATTTAAAAAAGAAAAAATTGCATGCATTTTAGTTATAAAAAAGCGCGGCCTCAATATCTTACTAGTAGGCTTGCTCCTTCATTTTATTCTTATTGCCTACCTTACTTGTCATCTTTTTGTTTCATGTAGTTTTTTTATTGCAAGTGTGTGTACGGATGCTTGTGCTTTAGCATGCTCTCCTCCATATGTGTGTGCGTTATAATGAAGTGGCTCTTGAGGACAAGGTAGAATTTAAGTTTTGGGGTGCGCATTGAAGAAAAATCTTCTTCAATTTTAGATTATTTTTCCTTTATTTTACAGATATTGTGTCCCATACTTCTTCTAAACTACATATATATGGGCATGTCATACAATCATTCATTTAAATAGTTATTATGAAATTCTTTCATTACATTTAGATATCATGATCATTTATTTATTTAGTCTTGATTCATGAGCATATTAGCCTTAGGACATAAGCATTTAGAGCATATATGAGTCACTTAGGCTAGATCCATGCTATATTTTTAAAAATTTCCTTGAAAGACCAATAAAATTGAAATTCCTCTAGTGTGATGACACAAAGAACTAGGGTACTTTCAAACAGTTTGTGTGTGTAACATCCCAACCCCCAGTCCGTTCGTCTCACTAGCCGCATGAGGAGAGATGCATCCATCCGGCAGGAGAAGTCGTGAAATGGTCATCCATCAAGGGATGGAGCACTATGAAGAATTATTTCTTCTGTCAAACCATTTCTTTCAATTCAGTTATTTCAAGTAATGACGAATCAATTTAGATAACTAGAGATCCTTTGAAATGAGAGTTCATAGGTAAAAGAAATTGATAAATAAAATTTCAAAGAAAAACATGGGGTTCAAAGCTCAAGTCTAAACAATTGAAGTTTATGAAAATAAATCCAAACAATTAATTTACATATTAATTGAGTAGTCCAAAAAGATGAGGGGAGCACATGCCCTGTTCAAATTAAATATAGAAAAGATGAGAGATACAAAAAACATTTAACAACTTCCTTAGTGAGGTTTCAACAAAATAACCAAGTCCCCTGTGGTGTCAGTCGATTCACACAGTGTCAAATATCTCATAAAAAAGAAAAGTGGGATGAGCTCGAGAGCCCAATGGATCATACATAACATCGCTAGCATTATTCAGACCAAAATACAAAACATGCAAACAGTTTCATTACACTAGGGCATTTCAAACACTTCATATGTCATTTCATTGTAAACAAAGGCCGAAAGAGATCTTCTCTCGATGCTCCCCCATGGTCCAGGAGCAAATCCGAAGGTAACAGCAGAGGGTCAATTACCTTTTGGGACCCTAACAGGGGCGTGAGGCCCTAAGTGAAACTCAACTCCACAGACAGTCTAGGTTGGGAATACCCATGATGACACCCAAAGGCCGATCATCGCCCTGGCACGTGGGGTTTTATAGTCTTAATTTTATCTTCTTTAATTTCACATTTCATCACGAATCGTTTAATCACAATTGATACATCAAGATATAAACATCAAACATGCTAGACATCCATGTAATTAAAGCAAGAAATACTCCCATATTATCTAGGCATGCAATTATGATAAAAAATTAAACATCTATCATGTTATTTTAGCATTCAAATAATCAACCCAATCAATGTTCATTCAAGCAGCCCTCAAATGCTTCTATGCATCTAATTTAAACACACCTCATATTCCATATTTTGAATTTGAATAATAATAGGGAGTATGGTAATCACACCCACCTTGGTATGCTCTACTAGTTCTAATCCTTGTTCCATTGTTTCGAATCCTCAACCAATAATGGTTTGATATCATAATTTAGTTTCCTTAAGCCATAATTCAATGTCCACTTAATCTATGTAGTAATTGGCGTGCATTTAGGTAATATCATATGTGTACAATCATGTTATTCTTCCATGTACTGTGGTAGAGGAGGCTACTACCATAGTTAATCGGATCTATGCATGAAACAAAAAAATGGAGCCTAGGACACATTATCAAGGTCATCAGAATCGGTGATACATATTACTGCAGTAATCAGAGGGGTTTTTACGTGAGCAGTGTATTACTGCAATAACAAAGCAAGTTCCCAGAAATGTGACACTTGCATGAGCACCTTCCCGTTTGTGGTTTCCTCACACGATTTACACTCCAATACATTATCCTTAAAACACACATATGGAAAGCATTATACCTCGTTGCTCTTGGTCCTTCCCCCTCATTCTCCTTCGACGCGAGGTTTGCACCCTCTAATGATCTATCTTTCAAAAGAAAGGGTATATACTCTTAGGAATGTAGATCTATGACAAGAAACTGTGATTCCAAGTAGGTTTCGGCAATTTACCTGTGCACTAACAATTTGGACTGGTGCCTCAACAGATTTTCCTCCTTGTGGATGTTATTTCTTCACAGATCTAAGCTTGAAAACAAGTAGATAAGGGTTTGAATGAGGTAGAGTCAGTAAGAAACTTGAATAAAATGAGAAAATGACGATTTATGGTCGGTTAGGGTTTTTGGAGAGAAAATGATGAGCGGCAGTGCATGCATGTGTCAGATTAGGGTTTTCTTGAACATGACATATTTATAGAACCTAGGCATTATCGCGATTTCTCTCAATATCTCTAGGTTTGTTCGACATTACCGCGACACTCCTTGGCATTATCACCATAATCTGTCCTTTTATGCTATTTCCAACTTCCCTTTGACATTCTTCATGTTCTTTCTAAATTTATACTATTTTTATATTTATTCTCGGTTTATTTACACGTATAATTCTTGCTCATGGAGTATAAAAATATCTTTCTTATTTATTATCAATTTGTTTTATATTTAAAATTTTCAAAATTTTATAATTTGTTTATTGACTTTAGGGGTATTACAGTGTGTTTGGTTTGTCCAAAATTTTACCTTGATAGAATTCTTTAGTCTTAGGTAGATTGAGAATTTGAAAATGGAGGAGAGTGAAGAGTGGAAGCCAAACACAAGTGGAAAGAATTTTTCACAGACTCTTAAAATAATCAAATTTATCTTGAACACCGCTTGAGAATGACTTTAAGAGGGAAATGATATAGGTCATCATTGCTTTAGTTTTAGCCTAAAGCCTGTCCCAACACTTGATAATTCTTTGTAGCCAATTTTGAGCCTTAAAGCCTATTTTCTTTTAATGAACCTAAACAATATATATAAACACTTTATCTTTTTATGCATATCTAAATTGAACCTATTTGTATGCACTCGTAGTTGTAATAATGCTTATTCTGATAATGTGAAAGAAGGAGGGGATGCTGATATTGTGATAAATATGTTTGCAATTTTTGTTTATATATTTTTTTATTGTTTGTTTAAAAAAAGAGAAAAAAATAAAAAATAAAAAATAAAAGAAAAAAAGTTATATATTTATGTAGTATTTTAGTATTATCAATGAAAGTTGAGCTTCCTGCTTTCCTATGAGTATATATGTTGGTACAAATTGAAGTGCATGTGATTAAATAAGTTTGAGGGAGTTGTGAAAATATGGCCGAGGACCTAAATAAAGAAAAAACAAAACAATATACAAAGTGGATCAAGTTGTGATGAGAAAATAAAACAAGTGAGTTTGTTATTATTACTATGAGTGTGCATATTTGAGTTAGAATGAAAATCCTATCACACTTATATCTAGAGCCAAGCCATGTTACAACCTAAAGAAATGACAACTAATTTTAACTAGAGTTTGACCTGAGTAGAGGATAAATAGAAGAGAGCATTGAGAGGGTTTGTGTACTTAGGTATTAGGAGAGGATTTCCATAAGTGGGATGGTAACTGCAATCATCTACAAGGTCTAGGAGGACAGAGATACTGACAGATTAGAGGGTGAAGTTGAGAAAGAATGGAGGATAGACTGAAAATCCAGACAACCAAAATGGTTGTAAGGACATGTTAACGAATCACAAACTATAGAAATAAAAAATGGAGGTCACAATGATGAGTGAAAAAACCTTAACTATGTAAATGGCATTGTTGTGTAAGTTTAGAAATAAGTCATTGTTTAGGGATAAACAATAGTTTAAGTTTGGGGGTATTTGTTAGTTACATTATATACTAACATTGTTATATATATTTTATATATGTCTTTCATGGGTTTAAATAGGATATGGCATATATTTGTTTATAATTAGGTACTTAAGCATTTATATGAGCATGGCACGTTAATTTTCATAATTAGAGAATCTCAATGTGATTTTTATGCATTTATATTTGTGATTTAATGGCCAAGGAAGGTTCACAATTGCTTATGCAAGTTTAGATTACGTGGGGATTGACACACAAGTAAAAATGAGACAAAAACCAAATTTGTGCGACGCTACCACGGTATGTGACAGGAAATTGCATATTTGTGGTTTTTCAAGCAAGTTTTGGACAAGCGATGATATCGCGATATTGCGGAAAAGTAACAGCAATAGTGCAATTAGGATCAAGTTTTTAGGGTTTTTAAGTTGTGTTTTATGAGTTTTAAGTGAACCTATATAAATAGATTCATGTATTAGGTTTTTCATTATTCCTTTTGTTGGTTCTAATTGCTGTTGATGGCCAGAGAAAAGAAAGAGAGCAGAATAAGGAGAAAAATGAAGAACAAGGTCAAAGCTACAGAGTATAACGTTTGATTTGTTTAATTCTTTGTGATGTGAACTATATATTTTATCTGGCTAAGTTATTTTCATTTCTAGGATGTAATTTAGATTGTAGGAACCTTTGATTTTGTATTTTTTTTTATTAATCTATTTCGAGGTCTTGTTTTATACTTTGTGTTTTTAATGCTTTTTATTGACTAGCCATCTATAAATTGATATCAGATTATTAAATTAACACGAGAGAGAGGTTTAACAATGGATAATCAAAATATAGACTGAGAAAGGATCAATTGACTGAGAGATTATTGATTTTATAGGAGGTTGCACGTGAATATTTAGTTTATTAACTGTATGCCTTGAGAGTAGTATTATGGAAGAGACTAATATATATTAAGGTGCATCGAGAGGGTTTTAATGATTAGTGCTATAAACTACAAAAATAGGAATTAGATTAATTGAAATAAAGATTAAATGTGAATACATGATAGTATACTATCTAGAATCCTATTTGATACAGTTTTAAAATCAATAGTCGTTTGTTTTCAGTTTGATTTTTGTTTAAAGTATTCAAACTTCAATATAAAGCCTTAATAAAGTTAAGACTAAAATTAAATTGGGATTTAAGGTTAACCATATACTGTTCCCTGAGGACGATATTACCGTATATTACTATTGCGATCCTGTACACTTGCAATGATCTCAACATTGGGTAAGATGTCTATTCTGATGCCAATGGTGGTAAAGAGACTAGTTAGTAGGTATACTGGGCAAAGTATTTACTTGAGTATAAAGGTGGTATCAAAAATTGATGTGGGTTGTTGGTTCGATGGAAGAACCTTTTAGCTAAATATTGATACCCTAGCTCATGGAAAAAGATCATAGGTAGAGACTTGGGTGTTGCTAGGGATGGCATAGTGGATCATGAATGAAAACTTCTAGGACATAAGTTAGAAACTAAAAATGTGTGAAATGAAACACTTGTTTGGTTAGGACACGAGATTGAGAAGATCTTACATCTCTAATTTTTATGTGGTATGAGATGCATATGAATTCAGGGGTACAAATGAATCTTGGATTCAGAGAATGACAAGCCTTGTTTAGTGAATGATAGGTAACTTTTGAAGAACTTATTTTCCTATGCTTAGGTGGTGTGAGATGGGTAAGTATAACAGAGCTTAGGAGGCCTTAGTCGTCAAGACATTTACGAAATTGTTTGAGTGTAGTGAAGTTCTTGAGTGGAATCCTATGTTATCAGGCAAGAGTTATATGGGACGTTTGAACTCGGGGGCAAGGATGGAAGCTTGAGAATTTTTCTATGCTAGTGTGAAATTGTATGATTGAATGATTGTTTAAAAGCATGTTATATTTAATTGAACTTCATGAATCATAGGAGTGAAGCCCTCTATGACTCTTAGTCCCGCTTCACCACTACCACCATTGTGGTAGCGGTATCAATCTCGGGAAGGGACATCCATGATGACACCTAATGTGTCGTCATCGCCTTGGCACGTGATTAAGATCTTTGTTAATCATTTCTTAGTGAACTTTATAACACAAAATAAATGAAATGCATTAACTTTGAAAATAACTTTCACAACATTCCAAACATTCAAACCACATGATTATTTAAAAAAGGAAAAAATATTTCATATTATATATCATGCACTCATCCAAATAATTCACTCATATCATTGTGCACATGCATGTATAATTTATTTAAATTGAAATAATAATTTAAAACACCATAGTCATCCCCATTTGTTTAGATGTCCCACTGCTTCTAGATCTATATTGCTTTGGATCTATCCAAGATGTTGACCTAATTTAGATCAACAAATACTTTTAATAAATTTATTTTATATCAGGAAACATGTTTTTCATGTTTATTATTTATTTTTCACTCTCAATTTTTATATTACACTGCCGTTATTTTAAGTGCATCTATGGTTTCATTTTTAGCATGTTGTACACTATTGCCCCAATTTATTTGTGGGCTTAGCCAATATATTATTTTTCATTCATGAATCAAATCATGATAAATTAATTGGCCATTCTATTATTAAATTAAATTTGGAGATTTAATTTAAAGATATCATCCATATTTTCCATGATTATCATATTTATTCTCATTAATGATACATAAAATCATTATTCTATGTATCTTGATATTTTTGATAGAAATTATTTTATTTTCTAAATGTTTAAATTTATTTCTAGTAAGCTTAATTTCTGATTTTTTCTTTTTAAAAATATTATTTTCTGATTTATTTATAAGTCACATTATTTTTTATCAATTTGACAATTTATACCATTAGTTAGTTTATTTTTTCCAACAATATACTCGTAGTCTATAAGTATTTATGATTTTCATTTATTTAGGTGATTTTCTACTAAATAAGTTAATAATTTTTATTTTCTTTTAATTACGCTATTTTTTTTATTTTTCTTTCCATTTAATTTATTTCATCTTATTTATTATTCATTATTCTATCTTAGACATATATTCAATTTAAATCTTGACCTATATGCGATTATTCTTTTAATTTAAATCTCTGATTTTCAACATCACCTCAAGTCACTAATTTTTTTGAAAATATTTTTAATTAATTTTTATATTATTTTCTCTACTATCTCTCTTTTATAATTTTATAATTCCAAATTATACATACATACATACATACATACATACATACATATATATATATATATATATTACAATTTTTGAAATTTACTATTTTTATTTGTTTTTAACTAAATTTGCAGAAATCTAATTTTTTGAAATTTTTTCTTTTAATAATTTAATAAATGTATTTTTTTTACTATTTTCACTCTATTCCACCAATATATATATATATTACAATTTTTGAATTTTACTATTTTTATTTGTTTTTAACTAAATTTGTAGAAATCTATTTTTTTGAAATTTTTTCTATTAATAATTTAATAAATGTATTTTTTTTTACTATTTTCACTCTATTCCACCAATTAAGTCATTTTCAATCTAAAAATTTTTATATTCTGTAATACCCTAGAATTTTATTAAATAATTATCTAAAAACTAAATAAAATAACTTATAAAATAAACTCTACGAAACCATGGTGCAAAACATGTACAACTTAATATATGAAGAGGTAGGCAAATTGGAATGAAATACACAAATTTACGATTGAGCAACATTGTAGTTACAGCGGTAGTGAAATACACTACCACGGTAACACGCTCTTACCCTAAAAAACCCACAAAGACACTATTTTGGTTACTGCGGTAATGCCTTCTCACTACCTCGGTAATGCATATAAACCTAGACTGAAAAGATTATGTAAAGGTTTCAAAATGATTATGGGAAGTTCCTAACGCATGGACGACTTCTAAAAACAACACCTACTAATATTTGTGCATAAGAAACAAGCGAAATAGAAAGGAAAGGAGTTAGGAAAGATTGCAACCAAGGAAACAACTCCAAAAACTTCCTAAACTCACCCTAATTGAACTCTATATAACCCTAGCATGAGCACCCCTGTAACACCCTAGTTATCGATCCTTTAATTTTTGTCACATTAGAATCATGTATATATATTATACACCCATTATACATTAAATATTGTACACATTTTGATTGCCGAGGACCAAGACATTACTTTTCTCACATTCGAATCATTTTAAACACCTTCTGGACACACCATGACTCATATAAAACAATTATTAGTTTCTTGGACATATCAAAAATATCTCATGAAAAAGTAAAAAAGATAACTAAACATTTAAATCATCAAAGTCAAACTTTAATTTGACAATGTCTAAAATAAAATTCCTAATAAAAGTTTCTAAAACATGGCCTATGTGGGCAAAAACTAACTCACAAGGAAAATTTCAACTTTTAAATCAATCTAAAGAACCATATGCTCAATCTATATTAACTGATTAAAAGAAAATGTCATAAAACAAACCCCACAGCGAGGTTAGCAAATTAGCTAAAAAAATGTCCTGGATATGCTGGTCAGCAAGCACCACCTCAAAGGTCTCCTGAAATGGAAAGGTTGGGTGAGCTCAAGAGCCCAATGGATCATACACAATACATTTATAGTATTATTCAAGTCAAAATATCAAACGTGCAAACACTTAATATAGATTAGGTGTTTCAAACATTTAGTTGTCCAACACTTGTTAATTAGACCAAAAGATTAACTCTTGGCGTTCTCTCATCATTATCAGATCAAAGAAGATTAGGAAAGTGAACAAAATGCTAGATTACAATGGGATATAGTGATACACCCATCACCCAACTTGGGAACAAGGGACTCGCCCATTGTTCTGTCATCGAGAACTACAGACTAATCATTATTCCAATTGTGAGAATGTAATACCCCGAAAGTTTGCGAGTGTGCCATTTCGCAAGCAAATAAAAAGAGAATTTTTTTTATATAACAATAATAATAAAATAAAATAAGATATTAATGCATATGATTTTAGGGTAACGAAATGAATAGATTATAAATTAAAATAGATGAAAATTTATAATAGGATTTTGAAAAAAAAATTTTGCGTGGCGGTAATTAAATTTGAATATTGGTCTGTTCCATTAAATTTATTAAACTAAAGTAATATACACATGTACACCTATAATAAGCATAATAAAATTGAAACAATTAAAGGATTAAAATGTGGGTAATCGTATAAAACTTATACTAAGGAATATATACATGAAGATGATTAGTATATATATGGATATACACATCAAATGGAAAAAAAAAAACAAAACATACATTTTAATAGTGATTAAAATAGATATGTATATGTATTTGTATAGATGTATGACTATATAAAAAAAAAATTCGGCCAAACCAGAGAAATCTGGTTTGGCACGAGGCTTGTTGAACAAGACAATTGAGGGAAACGAGATCTCGAATTCTCCGGATAACGGAGGATTGAAGGAGAAGCTAATATGTGTGAGGCAGAAGATTGAAGAAGAATGAAGAATGAGGTAGAAGCAGTTGTGCTGCTAGGAGACGCGAGCAGAGGAAGGAGAAAAACAGAGCATGAAGTTGGTGCTCTGTGTTGCTGCTGCGGCTACTGCTACTGTTTTTGCGGAACGGGAAGAAGAACTGAAAGAGGAAGAATAAGAGGCCGCAACCTGGTGTGAAGAAGAAGGACCAGGGGACGTCGAGAAGAACCGAGCAGAGAGACTGCTGCTCGGCATTATTGTTGATGCACGAACAGGGGAAGACGGTCGGAGGAGATGAGTTGTAGACTGGGTAAAGTGAACAGAAGAAGATGAGTTGAAGCTGCTGCTGTCATCGCTGCTGCAGAAAGAAAGATGAAGCAGCTGGGCTGCATTATAGAAGATGAGCCAAGAAGGAAGACCTGGAGTTGCTGCTGTTGCTGTCGCAGCCGAATGAGGAGGAGCTGTTGTGGTTGGTTTGTGCGATGAACAGAGGAGAAATGGTAAGCAGCTGCTCGGGGTTGTTATTGCAGAACTGTAATGGGGAAATAAGAACTAAGGCAATGTGCTCTGTCGTGATTCGCGAACAGAAAAGAAGCACAAAAAAAACTAGTGCTGTTAGCCGTCATGGATGAAGAACACCGCTGCAGCTGCGTTCTGTGTGCGTTGATGCGTGAAGAAGAACAATGATAGCTGCTACATTGGACAAGGAAGACGAAGAATGGGCTGGGGGTTTTGTAATTGGGTTGTGCGACGTTGGTGTGTGAAGAAGAGGAAGCAGAAAAATGGATTTCTGGAATTGTTGTATTCTCTGGTTTGAGATTGCTGGTCCGTAATGATCAAGAAAAAAAAAAACCCATCTATGGCTGGTCATTCTTGTCATTAGTTCGTTAAGAGCAATAAGAAGAAAAGCTGGTTTTGTGGTTTGGGTTGGTGCGTTCAGCAAAGAAATGGAAGAACTGAATAGCTAAACTTGATTTATTTTTCTAGTTTTCTGGTTATCAAAAACAGAGCAGACAGTGTCTCATTTTCTGGGTTCCAATCTTGGTTTGGAATTGAAATTGTGTATAGAAGGAGAAGAAAAGTTGAAATGCAAATTTGGGGATTTTATGTTCGATTGTAATTCGAAGATGGTCAACAAAGAGAAGATTAGAGTCAACGAACGTGAATTGAATTGCTTGATGGTGAATTGAACGGTAGAATGCGATCGTGTTTGGGCAAGAGCCCATCGCTGGCGTAGTTCGCATGAGGAAGACGACGTGAGGTACAATTGAGATTTTTAAATTTTAGATAGTATAAATTTTATTTTTAGATGATTTTAGATGCAAAAACAAAATGAAGAAAATTAGGAGTTTAAAAACCTTATTGAATATTTAGTGGAAATATTATTTTGATGTAGCGGATTTGGAATTGATATTGGAATATGAATATTGAAGTATATTAACGTATAGGAATTCGGAGTTACGAATAAAAACTCGAAACAGTGGAACTAAGCTTATAAGATTTAGAAGTCTTATTTTGTTCTTAATTATATTAATTATGGTATTAATAAATTATTTAACTTTCAAAGATTAAGTTATTAGAAGTTTAATTCTATGAATAATTTGTAAGGAAATTATTAAAATTATAATTTTAAACTATGAAAATTTAGAAGACTTGGAAGGATTTTAATTAGAATATACAAGATACTAAAATTGAACAACAATCCAAAATATGTTGAAAGTGATTTTGAGAATACGTAATTATCTTGGGAATTAGTTAAGCTTAAGAATAATTCTATTAAGTGTTAAATTTCAGATTTATATATATTAACGTCTCGAGGATCTCGAAAGGAAGCAAAGAGCCCTGAAGAACGGCAAAATCAGGTGGGTTTGACTTCCTTGCTCATTTGTATTTTGCAGATTTAAGATTCAAAGCATTTGGTTGAATAGTTTTAGGATTATTAGGATATTATTATAGAATTGATTGAACTTGTTTGGCTTGCTTGGTTGATGGTGTGATAATTTATTTAAATTGTGCTTCATTCATATCTAGCATGCGTTAATAGGAAATCATACATTTAGATTTTGTTATTTATTCATGTAAATAGCTTGCATTATTTGATTTATTTTCCATGATATGCATGATGGTTGGCATGGTTGAATAACTAAAATAAGACGATGGTTTATTAAGAATCCACGTACCGGTACGATTGTCGAGCCAGAAGCGGATCGAGGTGGCATCTCCTATATGTCACCGCTTGAGGTCGTCGAGCCACAAGGAGGATCGTAGGTATTCCCACCCAGAGCTAACTATGACAGCTCAAAGTCTTTGGGAGACAATATGAGTCGCAATAAATACGCTCTCTTAGGCTGTGATGTGAGTGTCGATTGATTTTAGATGGTTATTGGAGCCTTCTGAGATTTGATTGGATCACAGGGAATACCGAGAGGCATCTCAACCCTCTTCAGGTCTTAGATTTCGACTAAAACAAATAAATGTTTGAAACGCCTAATGTTTGAAACGCCTAATGTTTGAAAGTGTTTGTAATGTTTTGGATTGGGTTTATATAATGCATGTGATGTGTAGGATCGATCCACTGAGCTTTCGAGCTCATTCCCACTTTATATTTTAGGTACACCTGGACGTAGAGTATGTTGATTTATGTCAGAAGACCCGCACTCTAATTTGGACACCTCATGGGGAAGTCGTCCGAGATAGGTGACTTAGAAGTCATATTTTATGTATTTTACTGGATTATTTAAAGTACTTACATTGGATTAATTTTGATTGTTTTATCTTTCAATGGTTTTCCTTGTGTAACGATTTCAGTTTAAATGAATGGTCTTAAAAGTATTCCGTTCTATTGCTTACGATCTTTTCGATAAAACTATTGTGATTTTCTATCTTGCACATAATATCTTTATAAACTTTGACTTGAGAACTAAAGATTATGAACTAAATTTTGAAGAAAAAGATTTGAACAGAACGAAAATTTTTAGTAGCATCTCGTTTTTTCGTCGGGCGACGATTCACACGTGATGTAACATGTGAACGGAGGTCCGGTTGAAAAATTGGGGTGTTATAGAGAACATCCACAGTGATCCCCTGTGGTGTAATACTCTAAATTCATACTACTCAATTAAATTAAATTAATCATTTATTTAGTAAAATTTGGGTACAAAATGAAACCAGACTCATTTTAGGGCTAAATTTGGCAAGTTCCAAAGCTCTCATTTATATCCCTTAGGATCCGAAAATAACTTGAAATGAAGTAAGATGACATGAACCAACTAAGGGGATAACATATCCAAAAATTAGAACAATTGGTCGAGGTTAAGGTTTTCATTTGCCAAACGCCCTTCAGGGGGTCCAAAGTAGAAATAATTGTCATTTAGGATACTTCTGCGGATCGAAATGACTTGAAACGAAATAGAATGACATGATAATAAAATGAATGACATATCCAAAAAGTAGAACAATTGACCTAGATTTGGATTTTTATTTGTTTAGTGACCTTAGTGGGTCTTAAACAAAGAAGGTTTTTGAAGGAAAATCACTTAGGACTAAACCATATCTTAAAATGTGCATTAGGTTCATATGTGTTACATCTTGGAAAGTTCACATGAAATTTGAATTTTCACTTAGAAAATCATACGGAATTGACGAATGAGAATTTTGGCAAGTCATAGTTTACCCAAATGAGGAATAAAAATCATTTTAGTGGATTTTTGGAAGAAAATATATGAATATAATGCGTAATATGGGATATCATAGCAAAAAATACAAGGATATGTGGAATTTTTTTTTTTTTTTATGAAAAAAGGATCAGAAAGTTAATTGAGATCGAGATTTGGCAAAAAAATCTGAAAAGAAAGTAAGAAATTCGGCTGATAAATCAAAAATAAACTTAAAACACTACGAACTGTAGATCTGGAATCTGATCTCACGACCCGACGGCCATGATCAGATCCGCACACACACGAGCCACCGAATCATCAAGATCAAACGGCTAGAGATCCGCATACGAAACTCGAGGATTATTATGCGGCCAGAATCAAGTTCGTTGATCGCGAATTGAGATCCGCACACTGTGATCTAGGATCATCCGACTGCCGAGATCAAAGCCGCGTTGGTTAATCGCGAACCGCTTCACTCGAGGATAATCCAACGGTCGAGATCAAAGCTGTGTTAGTTAATCGCGAACCGTGCTGTGCTCAAGGATTATCTGACAGTTCGATCGAAGTCGTTTTGGATTGATCATGATCATTAATGCGCTCGAGGAAAATCCAACGGTCCAGATCGAAGATTCCAATATCTGTTGATTGATCCAAATCAAACCAACGACCCAGATCAGATCCAAAATTTAAATACGAAAAAATTACCAAAAAATCACGAAAAATTCGAAAAAATTTTTGAAAATAGGTTTCTAAATTCAAAAATTATTTCTAAAATTCAAAATAAAATCTGAACAATTCTCATTTTGCTCCAAAAATTAGAAAATATGAAATTAAGTAGAATTATGGTGTTTTATTCAAAGAAAAACTCAAAACTTTCTAATTTTCTCCCTTTGAAAACCTATATAAACTTCCCTAGGCTCTCAATTTCATCTATTCTAAAAATACGAGTTGAATTCTCCTCTTGTTTTTCTCTAAGCCTTCTTATTGGCACCTCTTCCCATATTCCCTTCTTGTGTGTGTGAGAAGTTCTTCTCTCAAATTGGAAAATTAAGTTGGGCGATCTTCATTAGCATTAGTACATGGGGGGAATTGTTGCCGAAATTTTAGAAGAAAGTGTCACAAGGTGGAAGTAATTTTTAGAACACCTTTCTATTCTTATTTAAATTCATGGCATGCTCATTGTTGTGTGTTTTTCACTGAATTCAAAGATTTTCAACTTCATTTTTAGAAGTTTAAATGTTTATTTCAGTATTTCAGTTTTGATTCATATTTGAGCAATCATATCATCCATGCCATGTTAGTATCATGCTTAGGTATTTAAATTAAAGTATGATGCATGTTTTATGAGTAATTCATGAATTGACGGTGTATATTCTGAATTTTAGCTTGATTTCATATTCTGAAGTTTATTTTATGAGATCATGATATGAGAATTAATCTAAGATGATGGAGATAATAACCACATACCATCATAGTGGTCAAGGCGACACTATGGACGTTCTTTTCATATGAGTTAGGTCATATAGTTTTTAGACCTAAGTACTTTAAGGTCGTGTACTACTGGTGGGTCACCATGTGTAATGGGTTGATGCTGACATATGCCACTAACGGGTTGATGCCGAGTGGGCCCTATTTACTTAGTTAAGAGCATCAAGGGATTAAAGACCCTTTTGGTCTGAGACTCGACTTAAACAAATTGTTGTTGAAACGCCTAATGATTGCAAGTGATTGAATTATGATTGTGTTATGAGTTTGAATATGAAATATGGTTGTTTGAAAAAGATCCATTGGGTTATGTGCTCACTCCTTCCTTTTTTATTTTTCAGGAACATAAAATCCATAGAGCAGTTAAATATAGATAGTTTCTTAGAAAGTGTCTACAATATTATAATTTTTTAGAATTTTTAGGGCATGTTGCCCAAAGTTTTTATGCTTTGCTACTGAAAAGTATTTTGAAGTATTCTGCTGTAACTATTAGTTCTTTTTTTGAAGAGTTTAGAACTTTCAATTTTTCTATTATAAATAAAATAGTTTGAATTTCTTATCTCTTTTAATCTGATTTGATTTTATTAAGGTTTTGTATTCTTGAATTTTATAAAAAGGCACGAGATAGTGAAAAGAAAAGAACAAGTGTGTCACTTGTAATGTAGCACCTGCCCGACCCGCCGTTTTGTTAAGTCCACTATCAAGAGAACAATGGCCTTGTACACTGCTTAAAGATATGGGGGTTGGGGTGTTACAGAGGTGGTATCAGAGCTCAGTTAGTAGATGTACTGGGCAAGAATTAGAAAATTATTTTGATACTAAAGGCGGTATCAGAGTCAGGTTATTAGTTACTAGGCCAAGAACAGAAAGTTTCCTCTAATACCAAAGGTGGTATCAGAGCCTATGCATTAGTTGCTAGGCCAAGAACAGATAGTTTCCTTTGATACCAAGCATGGTATCAGAGCCCAGTTAGTAGAAACACTGGACTAGAATGAGAAACTCAAACTTAGGGCTTTACCTTGAGTTGAATTGAATTGAATTTAGAATGCCCTACCTTCTATTTTTGAAATTGAAGAACATTTTAGAAAGTATTTTCAAAAAAGATATATATGTTTTGAAAATGTTTTTGTTTGGATACAAAGACTACAAGTTGAGCTTATAGTGGGTAAGCCTTGTCCTGAGTAAAGTTAAACATTGAAAGGGAGGTGGGTTATCCTGCCCTAGAAAACGCGGTTGCGAAGAAGACTTCGGTCTCGCCGCCCAATCTAGAGGTTATCCCACTAGTTTATATGAACAATCGGAGTTGAAGAACACTCTTATTTTCAAAAAAAGAAAATTAGAAGGTGGAAAATTAGGACAAGGAATTGATTAGAACTTGAAAAAGATGCCAAAGGTGGTATCTTGGCCAGATAGAGGTTGTAAGTCAACCAGAACCGAACCCTAGGTCTAGAGAAAAGACCTTAGGTAGAAATGGGTGTAGCCATGGGTGGCACAGTGGATCAAAAACGTAAAACACTAGGACATAGGCTAGAGACTGAAACTTGTGTGAAAATAGAAAATTATTTGATCAGGACACGAGACTGGGAAGCTTCTATAATTTTTGATTTCTATGTGGTATGCGATGCATAGGAATTCGAGGTTATGGAGGAAGCTTGGACTCGGAGAATGATGGACCATGTGTGATGAATGATTGGTAACTCTTGTAGAACGGGTTTCTCTATGCTCACTGGTATGGGACAGTTGAGTATAGTGGGCTCGGGAACCTTAGTTATCGAGCAATTCGTGACATTGTTTAGGTGTGGCTTTGTTCTACGTGAAAGCCTAAGTGGAAGAGGTAAAGTGGTATGAGACACTTGAACCTGAAAGCTTAGGTGGAAGCTTGAAACCTTACTGTGCTAGCTTGATTGTATGATTGTATGCATGCTGTAATGTTTATTTGCTTTGAGACCAAATCCTATACCCATGCATGAAAAGAGCCTAGAAGAAAGACTTTAGGCCACTGAACAAATCGAGAACCTAGAAATAGAATCTAGAGTCATGCTAGTAAGAATGTTTGCTGAAACAAATATTGACATTGAAAAGATGAGCCAAAAAGAGTTCAAAGAGGTCTTCCATGAAAAATTCTTTCAAGAGATGACATTGTGGAAGCTACAAGAGGACTTCGTCAAGTTGAATCGGAAGGACTTGACTGTAGCTGAGTATGAGAGAAAGTTTATTGAGTTGGATAAGTTCTCCTGGGAGCTGATCTAAGAAGAAAGAATGAAAACTAATTGGTTTGCTCAGAATCTCAAGATTGAGATGCAAAAAGTGATTATGACTCTAAGCTTAAAGACATATCGGGATCCTAGGGCATGAACTCAACTTAGAACAAAGGTTGAGAGGAAAAGAACAAGAGGACTAGTAATGAAATAGAGAACCCAAAGGCCTAGAAAAAGAATAAGAGTGGTGGAAAGGCACCACAGACCTAAAAATAGGGGTAGAATAAAAACGAGTCAAGGGAAGAAACTAAGAGGCTGGGATTGTGTTTCATATGCAAGTAGAAGGGGCATTTGGCGAAAAATTGCCCAACTACACTAGCCCAAGCTTCCCAGTAGCAAAAACAGAATACTCAGGGGGGAAGTCAGAATGGGCGACCTCAAGCCAGACATAATCAGAATGCCAATCAAGGGCAAAACTAGGGCCGTGGTCAGAACCAGGCCAGAATGTTCGCGATTGAGACCTAGGAAGACTAGGCCCCTGTAGTAGAAGGTACGTTCCTATTGTTTAATGTTGCTGTGAGACTGTTGTTTGACTCGAGTGCCTCAAAATCTTTTATCTCTAAAAACCTAGCTGATAGGTTACAACTTGTGACAAAAACAATGCCTGTGACTTTGAATGTGTCCACACCAATAGGGACCATTGTGACTTCAAAAAAGATGTGTAGTTGTGACCTTAGGTTTGGGGATAAACTTTTAATAGTCGACCTATATACCCTATCTTTCTATGGCTATGATGTAATCTTGGGGATGGATTGGTTAAACCAGTACCAGGCCCAGATAGATTGTCTTAAGAGATGGATAATGCGGAGACTACCAAGGAGTCCAACCCTAGCCTTGCTGAATTGCTTGAAGCAAACAGATGAGTTCGAGGAACTCTCTAAAGAAGAACATACTGACTTAAAGAATATTCACAACCTAGCTGTAGTCAGTGAGTACGAGGATGTGTTCCCATATGACTTACCTGGACTAACACTAGCAAGAGAGTTAGCCGCAGTATTATTCGTGAAAAAGAAGGATGGTTCCTTGCGACTGTGTGTCGACTACCTAAAGTTGAATCAAGCTATAGTTAAGAATAAATATCCTTTACCAAGGATTGACAACCTATTTGATCAATTACGAGGAGCCACTCATTTCTCTAAAATTGATCTTAGGTCACGATACCATCAATCGAGGATTCGAGAGTCTGACATCCACAAGACAACCTTTAGAACAAGATATGGACACATCGAGTTCACCGTGATGCCCTTTGGTTTGAACAATGCCTCGGTAGCCTTCATGGATTTGATGAATTGAGTGTTCAGACAGTACCTTGACCAGTTTGTAGTGGTATTCATGGATGACACCCTAATCTACTCTAAGTCAGAAGCTGAGAACCTAGAACACTTGAGGACCATACTAGAAACCCTCAGAAGAAACCAGCTATATGCTAAATTTAGTAAGTGCGAGTTCTGGATGAGGATGGTCAAGTTCCTTGGCCACGTAGTATCAGCAGAAGGCATCTCTGTAGATTCGGAGAAAGTGGAAGCCGTTATGAATTGGAAGCAACCCAAGACAGTAACAGAAATAAGAAGTTTCTTGGGCTTGGCAGGCTACTATAAAAGGTTCATTAAGGACTTTTCCAAGTTGGCAGAACCTATGACTAAGTTGACCAGAAAAGGAGTTAAGTTCCAGTGGGATGAGAAATGTGAACGGTCATTCCAAGAACTGAAGACAAGATTGACTACGAAACCTGTTCTAGTCACCCCAACTCCTAGTGTTACTTACACACTGTATACTGATGCCTCATTAAGTGGATTGGGCATAGTCCTAATGCAAGAAAAACAAGCCATCACTTTTGCCTCAAGACAACTGAAGGTCCATAAGAGAAATTACCCTACTCATGACCTAGAGCTAACGACCATTGTGTTTGCCCTGAAAATTTGGAGACATTACCTTTATGGTGAGAAATTTGAGCTGTTTTCAGATCATAAGAGCTTGAAGTACATCTACACCTAGAAGGAGTTAAATCTCAGGCAATGGAGATGGATGGAGTTCTTAAAAGAGTATGATTTTCAACTACACTACCATCTGGGAAAGGCTAATGTAGTGCCTGAAGCCTTGAGTAGGAAGTTTAACAAACAGGAGGAAGAAAAAGGCCAGATGTACCAGTTGATTGAAGATTTTAGGTTGGGTGTAAACCTTAACAAAAAGAAGCCTATCTTTACAACATGTCTTGCCAACTGGACTTATTACATCAGATCAGGCCTGAACAGAAGCAAGACAAGTGGCTTGCTCAACTAATTGAAGGAGTCACGCAAGGAAAGCATACTGACTTCAAAATGGATGCTAAAAACATCCTAAGGCTCGGGGAAAGGATATGTGTACCTCAGCAGGGATAAAACAAGCAGGTAATACTTGATGAAGCCCATCAGACTAAGTATATCATGCACCCTGGTGGGGATAAGATTACTAGAACCTCAGGAAAACCTACTGGTGGAGAGGAATGAAAAGGGACATAGCTAAATACATCTTTAAGTGCTTAACATGCCAACAAGTGAAAGTAGAACACCAGAAACCCTCTGGAATGTTACAACCACTCCCAATCCCCGAATGGTAGTGGGATAACATTGCCATGAAATTCGTCAGTGGTTTACATAGGAACCAAAATGGAGAAGACATTATCTGGGTGATAGTGGATCATCTCACCAAAGTGGTTCACTTCCTGCCAATTAGATCCACAGACCAAGTTAGTAAGTTGGGAGAAATCTATGTGAACGAAATCATCAAACTTCATGGTGTACCCAAGACTATCGTGTCTGATAGAGACGCTCGCTTTACTTCATAGTTTTGGCAGAGCCTCCAGAAGGAGATGTGCTTATAAGTTGGATCTACCAAACCGGATGACTTCAGCATATAACATATTCCATGTATCCATGTTGAGGAAATACAAACCTGACCCCTCTCACATCATTCATTGGGAGGAAGTGAATATTCAAGATGATGCTACCTACGAGGAAACAACTGTCAGAATCCTTGAACACAAGGTACAAAATCTAAGAACAAAGGACATCCCATTAGTAAAGGTGCTGTGGAAACATCACAGGGTAGAAGAAGCCTTGTGGGAACTCGAAAGCGAGATGAAGACCAAGTACCCGAATCTGTTCATAAGGAATACATAAATATGTACAAATTTCGAGGACGAAATTTTTTCTAAGGAGGGTAGGTTGTAACATCTCAAAAAGTTCACATAAAATTTGAATTTTCACTTAGAAAATCATATAGAATTGACGAACGAGAATTTTGGCAAGTCATAGTTTACCCAAATGAGGAATAAAAATTAATTTAGTAGATTTTTGGAAGAAAATATATCAATATAATGCATAACATGGGATATCATAGTAAAAAATACAAGGATATGTGCAATTTTTAATGAAAACAGGATCAGAAAGTCAATTGGGATTGAGATTTGGCAAAAAAATCCGAAAGAAAACAAGAAATTTGGCTGAAAAATCAAAAGTAAACTCAAAACACTGCGAACCGTAGATCTGGAATCTGATCTCACGATTCGACGACCACGATCAGATCTACACACATGCACGAGCACACTGAATCATCAAGAATAAACGGCCAGAGATCTGCGTATGAAACTCGAGGATGATTGTGTGGCCAGAATCGAATTCGTTGATCATGAACTGAGATCCGCACACCGTGATCGAGGATCATCCGACGGTCGAGATCAAAGCTGCGTTGGTTAATCGCGAACTGTGCTGCGCTCGAGGATCATCCGACAGTCCAAATCAAAGCCATGTTAGTTAATCGCGAACCATGCTGCGCTCAAGGATCATTTGACGGTCCGATAGAAGTTGTTTTGGATTGATTGTGATCATTGATGCACTCGATGAACATCCAACAATCCAGATCGAAGACTCCGATTTCTGTTGATTGATCCGAGATCAATCCAATGCCCCAGATCAGATCCGAAATTAAAATACGAAAAAATTATCGAAAAATCATGAAAATTCAAAAAATATTTCAAAAAATTGGTTTCTAAATCTGAAAATTATTTCTAAAATTTGAAAAAAATCAAAAAAATTCTCATTTTGTTCCAAAAATTAGAAAGTACGAAATTAAGGAAAATTAGGGTATTTTATTCAAAGAAAAACTCAAAACTTTCTAATTTTTTCACTTTGAAAACCTATATAAACCCCCCTAGGCTCTCAATTTCATTCATTCCAAAAATAAGAGTTGAATTCTCCTCTTGTTTTTCTCTAAGCCTTCTTCTTCGCACCTCTTCCCATCTTCCCTTCTTGTGTGTGTGAGAAGTTTTTCTCTCAAATTGGAGAATTAAGTTGGGCGATCTTCATTGGCTTTAGTATGTGGGGGGAATTGCTGCCGAAATTTCGGAAGAAAGCGTCACAAGGTGGACGTGATTTCTAGAACACCATTCTGTTCTTATTTAAATTCATGGCATGCTCATTGTTGTGTGTTTTTCACTGAATTCAAAGATTTTCAACTTCATTTTTAGAAGTTTAAATGTTTATTTCAGTATTTCAGTTTTCATTCATATTTGAGCAATCATATCATCCATGCCATGTTAGTATCATGCTTAGGTATTTAAATTAAAGTATGATGCATGTTTTATGAGTAATTCATGAATTGACGGTGTATATTCTGAATTTTAGTTTGATTTCATATTCTGAAGTTTATTTTATGAGATCATGATATGAGAATTAATCTAAGACGATGGAGATAATAACCATGTACCATCATAGTGGTCAAGGCGACATTATGGATGTTCTTTTCAAATGAGTTAGGTCATATGGTTTTCAGACCTAAGTACTTGAGGGTTATGTGCCACTAGTGGGTCACCATATGTAACGGGTTGATGCCGACATATGCCACTAACAGGTTGATGCTGAGTGGGCCCTATTTACCTAGTTAAGAGCATCAAGGGATTAAATGCCCTTTTGGTCTGAGACTCGACTTGAACAAATTGTTGTTTGAAATGCCTAATGATTGCAAGTGATTGAATTATGATTATGTTATGAGTTTGAATATGAAAAATGGTTGTTCAAAAAAGATCCACTGGGCCATGTGCTCACTCCTTCCTTTCTTATTTTTTAGGAACATGAAATCCATGGAGCAGTTGAATATAAACAACTTCTTAGAAAGTGTGTACAGTATTATAATTTTTTAGAATTTTTAGGGCATGTTGCCCAAAGTTTTTATATTTTTCTACTGAAAAGTATTTTGAAGTCTTCCGCTGTAACTATTAGTTTTTTTTTGAAGAGTTTAGAACTTTCAATTTTTCTATTATGAATAAAATAGTTTGAATATCTTTATCTCTTTTAATTTGCCTTGATTTTATGAAAAGTTTTATATTGTTGAATTTTATAAAAAGGCACGAGCTATTGAAAAGAAAAGAATAAGTGTGTGTCACTTGTAATGTAGCACTGGCCCCACCTGCCGTTTTGTTAAGTCCATTGTCAAGAAAACGGTGACCATGTACACTCTTAAAGATACGGGGGTTGGGGTGTTACAATATGATTCTAAAACTATAGGATATTAATCATAATTCCATGTAAATAAGGAGATATTAATTTTTATTTATTTTTTGTGAACCCATAAAGTCATGGCCACCTCTAACATGTGCAAGTCACATGGGTGAACACCCTGATCATGTGCACCCTACCCTACCCAAAGCTCAATGGGATGTATCCATTATTTGAATTCTTGTAAAATGATCCGAGGTTCCATGCAAATGATTCAATACACCCACATTAGCAGACATTTTATATGGTCTAGAAACCATGAGACATGATTCCATATACACCCTCACTTGATTGTGTACGCCCACCCCCACTTAAGCCAAAATCGGCCCAACCATGTACATGTGTGTATGCACACATGTGAACAACCTTATTTAGATAGTTTCTTGGAAATAAGATGAGCATCTTTGACTATTACATGGTGTCCTCTCAAATCTGATATTTGTACACCCATGCTTGATCTCCAAGAGATAAGATAATGAGAAAGTATTGCTTGTGTGTTTGTGTAGTGAGCAAGCAAGGAAACCAAAAAAGAAAGTTTCCATGAGACCATATGGGACATACCATTTGAATTAGAATATGATTTAAACCTCTTTTGTGTTCACACATAGTTAGAAAATAAGATTGTACTCGTATCTTTTGAATTAGAAAGCCATAGTGGTCCCACTTGCCAACCATGAGCACACTCGCCCTCTTTATGCAAACCATCCCCTTATGAGTATGGAAACATGCCCAAGCATGGTGAGCTGCCCTAGTTGGCATAGATGCCTCCCCTTGTGCTCATGAACATCTATATAAAGCCCCTCTTGCTCACATTCATCTCACCTTAAAGCAAAGAGTTGACACTTCCCTCTTTGCTTGTTCTTGCCCTCTTTTTGGCACCTCTTCTCACTCTCTTTTCTCTCTTGTGAGAGAAGTTCTTATTTTAGTATTTTAGAGAGTTGTTGAAATAGTTTTGTTGGTGATTAGAAGTTCTTAAAGTTTTGAAAGTGGTGGATAAGGGGAACCTCTGCCGAATTCTATAAAAAACCTCTTTCAAATTTCTAGCATGTTCATGATTGTTTGAATTCTAGTTTTCAGCATGTTTTATTTCAATTTAGCATGAATAATCATATTTAAATTTTAGTTTAACATGTTTTTCATGTTTTTAATTGTTCATGATATCATGCCATGCTTAGATTCCATGTTTAGGTTTACTTTAAAGTTATAAAAGTGGTATCAGAGCCTAGACATTAGTTGCTGGGATAAAAATTAGAAAGTTTCCTCTAATACCAAAGGTGGTATCAGAACCTAGGTTTTAGGTGCCTTGGGTTAGAATTGAAAAGTCAATTAGTGGTTGTTTGACTGGAATTAGAAACTCAAATTGGTGTTTCATTTTGAATTGAATTGGATCTTGAATGCATTGGGCTAGAATTAGAAAGTCAATTAGTGCCTGTTTGACTAGAATTAGAAACTCAAATTAGGGTTTCACTTTAAATTGAATTGAATCTTGAATGCCCTACCTTCTATTTTGAAATAAAAAATGTTTTCAAAAAGGAAATTTACGTTTTTAAAACATTTTGTTTGGATACAAAGACTACAAATTGAGTTGATAGTGGGTAAGCATTGTCCCAAGTAAAGCTAAACATTGAAAGGGAGTTGGATTATCCCCCCTAGAAAGCACGGTTGCTAAGCAGACTTCAGTCTAGCCGCTCGATTTGGAGGCTGTCCCACCAGCTTATATGAGTGCCTGAGTTGAAGAACACCCTTACTTTCTATATAAAGAAAATTATAAGGTAGAAATTAGGGCAAGAAACTAATTAGAAGTTGAAAAAGATGTCAAAGGTGGTATCTTGACTAGACAAAGGTTGTGAGTCAACCAGATTGAACCTTAGGTCAAGAGAAAAGACCTTAGGTAGAAACGTGGCATAGCCATAGGTGGCATAGTAGATTAAAAGCATAAATCTTTAGAACATAGTCTAGAGACTGAAACTTGTGTGAAAACAGAAAATTGTTTGATCAGGACACGGGACAGGGAAACTTCTATATCTTTTGGTTTTTATGTAGTATGGGATGCATAAAACAGAGTTGCACCCAAACAATTTCTCAAATTGCTTGATAACTAAGGTTCCCGAGCCCACTATACTCCACCTCCCATACTAGTGAGCATAAAGAAAGCCATTTTTCTAGATTTATTAATCATTCACCACACATAGTCCATCATTCTCTGAGTCCAAGCTTCCTCCATAACCCCAAATTCCTATGCATCCCATACTACATAGAAATCGAAAGATATAGAAGCTTCCCAGTCTCATGTCTTAATCAAACAATTTTCTATTTTCACACAAGTTTTGATCTCTAGCCTATGTCCTAAAGATTTATGTTTTTGATCCACTGTGTTACCCATGGCTACACCATGTTTTTACCTAAGGTCTTTCCCCTAGACCTAAGGTTTCGTCTGGTTGACTTACAACTTTTGTTTAGCTAAGACACCACCTTTGGCATCTTTTTCAGCTTTTATTCGATTCCTTGCCCTAATTTTACACCTTCTAATTTTCTTTTATAAAAAGTAAAGGTGTTCTTCAACTCAGACTACTCATACAAGTTGGTGGGACAACCTGCAGATCGGGCAATGAGATTGAAGTCTACTTAGCAACTGCGCTTTCTAGGGTGGGATATGTAACACCCCAACCCCCAAGAGACAGGTTTAAGCTCAACTACAAGACGGGTTGGGTCCTATGTTACATCTACAAATATACAACTTGCATCTCAATTCCTTTATTTAAACACTTATTGAAAACATTCATGGATACATCAAAATGTATTAAATTTCATTCAATAAGGCTATACAATTAGATAAAGGAATACTTTAAACTCTTTATTTATTTAAATAAAATAAAAAAAGTTACATTCTTAAATCAAAACTTGAGTTCATGACTTTCAAAACTTAAATAAAATTTAGTGGAAGTATTAAATTTAAAATTTGGGCAACATGCCCTTAAAATAGAACTTTCAAAACTTAGAAATAATCTAATATCCATGGCCTTCATGATTCAAGTCAATTTCTTGAAAAATAAAAGGAAGCGGTGAGCACATAGCCCAATGAATCATTCATTAAACAACTAAGTTAATATTTCAAATCAATAGCACATCCAAATTCAAACACTTTCATGCATTAAGTGATTCAAATAACTTTTTGGTTGTAGTTAACATTAAGACTGAAAGGGGTTCTACTCCCTTGATGTTCTTAATTTAGATACCCCTCTTTAGGGTGGAAAGATATTTCTTTGTCACTTTCCATTGGATGCCACATATCAAGTATCCCTTAGTTGCGCCTTGCAATCACACACTCCAAGCATGTGTTAAGAACACCCATAGCACCTGTACGGGTCACTATGACAGTACGTGGTTCTTATCTTCAATTTCTTATATTTAAGAATCACATAATCATAAAAGAAATTTAAAATGTAAATATCAAAATTTTAAACAACCAAGAAAGCATGTAAACATTACATAGCATGCTTGATACACTGAATTAAATCCTAAATATGAATTTTAAGCATGACATGCTCTCATGAGTGATTAAAAAATAAAAACATGTTGAAATAAAATTAAAATATGATTAAACATGCTGAAACTAAAATAAAATATGCTGAAAATTAGAATTTAAATGTAAGACCTCATAATTTTGTCAAATAACTTAAAAATAAATCAAGTTGACAAAATTCAAAATTCTTGAGTGGAAATTATAAGATTTATTGAGAAAATTTCGAAATAATTGGAGGAAAATAAAATCTTAATATTAGTATGATCTAGCAAATGATATAAGATAAGTAGAATTATCAAATATTATTTGTATAAGAATTATTTTATAATTATACAAATAATGGAACAATTATGGGATTAATTATCAAATATAAAGTAAGAAGAGTGAATTATGTATATATATATATAATTATTTTTGCTTCTTTGAAAATAAAAATAAATATATAGAAAAATATATGAAATGAAGAAATGAGAAATATAGAGAGAAATATGGATTTATTAATTGTTGGCATAATAAAAATACTAAAGAAATAGAAAAAATATCTAATAAATATAATATTAAAGAATTAGAAAGGAGAAAAATATTAGCAAGTGAATAAAATAAAAAGATATATGCAATTTGATGAAAACAAGTTTGAAAGTCAAGTTGGATCAAGATTAGGCAAAAATCCAAAATTAGAACATGAAATTAGGTTAAAATCAAGAAAATATAACTCAAAACACATCCAATGGCCGAAAATCGTAGATCTGAACCCAATCACTTGATCCAACGGCTGCAACAACTCCCGAGCGCACGGGATCACGAAAATTGGACGAACAGAAACGATCGAGGACGATCAGACGGCCAAAACAAGTTTTGTTAATCGCGATATGCGTGTCTTGAAGACGATCCAAGCATCCAGATCAAATTCGTTATTCGATAATCGTGAACCGAAGCTGTGCTCGAGGAAATCCGACGAAACGATTTCAATTGATCAAGAATCGTTGCTGCACTCGAGGATGATCCAAGCATCCAGATCAGACCCGCATGATCGAAGATCGGACCACCGCGATCGACGAAAATCCAACGGTCCAGATAGAACCCGAATTTGTTGATCGTGATGTGCATGTCTCGAGGAGAATCCGAGTGTCTAGATTTAATGCTCCAAAAAAAATCGAAAATCCGAATAAATCCGAGATAAATGCTTTAAAAATCTGAAAATTGGTTTCTAAATTCTCAAAAATTTTCAAAAAATCCACTTGCTAATCTCTTATGCTTAGGGGGCACGAAATTTTGAAGAATTGGCAAGTTTCCCACAAGATGACACCACAAACTTGCCATTCTCTACCCTTTTAAACTCCATATAAACACCCCCATGCTTACAATTCATCTCATCCCAAGAAACAAGAGTTGAATTGTCCTCTTGTTCTCTAAGCCCTCTTCTTGGCTCCCCTTCTCACCATTCTTTTCCCTCCTGAGTGTGAGAAGTTCTTGGTTGGGAGATTCTTCTTGGGTGATTTTCTTAGTGCTTGAACATTGGGAGCTCTTGTCCAAACTTTGGGAGAAACTACATCTCAAGGTGGAAGTGATTTCTCTTACACCCCTTTTTCTTATTCAAAGTTCTAGCATGTTAATTGGTTTTTTGGCTTTTGAATTAAGAATAATTTTAGTTTAAGCATTCTAAAATATATTTCAGTTTTAGATTTGATTATTGTTTGAATTTATGCATGCATAACAATCATGCCATGTTTAGTATCATGCTTAGGCTTTATTTCAAAATATGATGCATGATTTTGAATGTTCCATGATTAAATTTTTAGTTTGATCATATGCTGAATTTATTTATTTCAATTTCATGTTCTGAAATTTATCTTATGATTCAAGTGTATATGATTTAACAAAGATGATGGTGATAATAACCACGTACCATCATAGCACACATGTGGGTTGCTATGGATGTTCTTTTCATATGATTAGCTCATATAGTTTTAAGACCAAAGTACTTGGTTGGTGGGTAATGTCCCTTGAAGTCCAAAAGTCCAATGAAATTGGCTAAGAAAGACCATATTTCACTCTAAAGAGGTACTTTGTTAAGAACATCAAGGGCTTGAAAACCCTTTTGGTCTAAAATCTTAACTTTAAACAAATGGATGCTTGAAACGCCTAATGTATGCAAGTGTTTGAAATATGAATGTGTTATAGTTTTGAATTTGAAAAATGGTTGTTTTTAAAGGATCCACTGAGCTTTGTGCTCACCCCTTCCTTTTTTTTTATTTATTTTTATTTTTTTTAGGAAATTAAACTACGAAGACCATGAAAATTTGAATAGTTTCTAGTTTAGCAAGTTTTTATTTTTTAAAGTTTCTTTTTAATGTAAGGGCATGTTGCCCAATTTTGAATAAGTCTTCCACTGGAATTTTATTTTATTTTAGAGGTTATGAGTTTATTTGATCAACAATGTAATACTTTATATTATAAAGTTATGTACTTTCTTTTTTATGAATAAAGAAGTTGAATTTTTCCTTATCTCTAATTGCCTTGATTTTTTTTGAATGATATTTGTATTCTTGAATCTATTCTAAGGTATGAGGTATTGAAAAATAGAAAGTCAAGGGTGTGTCACTTGTAAGTAACATGACCCAACCCGCCAAATGGTTAAGTCCACTATCAAATAATTGTGGTTATGTCCAACACTTAAAGAATGCGGGGGTTGGGGTATTGCAAATGTGGTATTAGAGCCTAGGCTTTAAGCGCCTTGGGCTAGAAATAGAAAGTTAAGCCTAAACATGTGTTGATTAGGCTATAAAATAGAAACTCAAACATTAATTGCTTGACAAAGAATTAGAAACTCAAATTAGGGTTTCACACTAAATTAGATTAAAATTTAGTGCCCTACCTTCTATTTTTGAAAATGAAAAAATGTTTTAGAAAGTGTTTTCAGAAAGGAAAGATATGTTTTCAAATGTTTTGTTTGGATACAAAGATTACAAGTTGAGCTGATAGTGGGTAAGCCTTGTCTCGAGTAAAGCTAAACATTGAAAGGGAGGTGGATTATCCCGCTCGAGAAAGCGCGGTTGCTAAGCAGACTTCAGTCTCGCCGCCCGATCTAGAGGTTGTCCTACTAGCTTATATGAGTAGTCAGAGTTGAAAAACACTTTTATTTTCTATAAAAGAAAACTAGAAGGTGGAAAATTAGGGTAAGAGAGTGAATGAAAGTCGACAAAGATGCCAAATGTGGTATCTTGACTAGACAGAGGTTGTGAGTTAACCAGATTGAACCTTAGGTCCAGAAAAAGACCCTAGGTAGAAATGGGATGGCACAGTGGATGCATAGGAATTCAGGGGTATAGAGGAAACCGGGAGTTGGAGAATGATGGACCATGTGTGGTGAATGATCGGTAACTCTCACAGAACGAGTTTCTCTATGCTTGCTGGTATGGGACGATGGAGATAGTGGGCTCGAAAACCTTAGTTATCGAGACATTTACGAAATTGTTTGGGTGTGGTTCTGTTCTGGGTGAAAACCTAAGTGAAAGGGGTAGAGTGGTATGGGACACTTGAACCTGAAAGCTTAGGTGGAAGCTTGAAACTTTGCTATGCTAGCTTGATTGTATGATTGTGTGATATGCATGCTTTACTGTTTATTACTTTGAGACCAAATCCTGTACCCATACATGAAAAAAACCTAAAAGAAAAACCTTTAGGTCACAAAACAAATCGAGAACCTAGAGACATGAATCTAGAGTCATGATAGCACAAACATCAAATGAAACAAATACTGACAAGGTGTTAAATTTATAGACAATGGCTAGAACAAGAAGGTACGCTACTCGATCCACTTCCTCTGATGAGACCGAACAACGAGAACCAGAACTGCCTGTTGGAATGGAGGCGCGAATGGAGGCCATGATGAATGAAATGTCGCAAAGGCTGTTGGAAAAACTATTGAGGGCACTTCCACAGATAATTCCTCAGGTAGCACCACAACCTCAAGTACAGGAACCTATCCAGGTTCAATAGCCAGCACCTGTGATTCAAAATCCCGAACATCAGAGGGCTCAGGAGGGATTGGAGGATGAGAAACAGAGGAAGATGCTGATAGAGCTACAGAAGCTCCGTCCTCCTTCATTTGATGACACCACTGATTGCTTCTCAATAGACCATTGGTATCAAGAGATGGAGGAAATCCTCAATGTGCTGAAGGTAACTGGGTCAAGACGGGTGGCACTGGCCACGCATCACTTCAAGGGACCAGCCAGGAGTTGGTGGCGAATGATGAGGATGGACCCAAATACAAATGTTGATGCTATGAGCTGGGAGAACTTCACAGAGATCTTCTATGAAAAGTTCTTCCCAGAAGCAACCCTGAGCAAGCTACAAGAGGACTTTGTTTGATTGAATCAAAGGGACATGACTGTAGCGAAGTATGAGAAGAAGTTTACTGAACTGGCCAAATTCTCACCATATTTGATCAGGGAGGAGAAAAGGAAGGCCAACTGGTTCGCAAAGGGTCTCAAGATGGAGATCCGGAAGATTGTGAAGACTTTGGGCCTGAAGACATACAGGGATGTCGTAGAAAAGACCCTAACTCTAGAGCAAGAACTCAACTTGGAACAAAAGTTGACGGGAAAGAATAAGAGGCCTGGGAATGAAAATAATCATGGGGCTCAAAAAAAAAGTAAGAATGCTGAGAACTCATCACAGAAATAGGGACAGAACAAGGATGAGGCACGGGAGCAGGCTAAGAGACTGGGATTGTGTTACTTATGCAGATAGAGGGGACATCTTGCAAGAAACTGTCCAACAGCACCAACTCAGGCTCCCTAGCAACAACAAAATACTCAGGGAGGAGGTCAAAATGGGCGTCCTCAAGCCAGATAGAATCAGATTGCCAATCAAGGGCAAAACCAAGGCCGTGGTCAGAACCAGGCCAGAGTGTTCACGGTTGAGGCCCAGGAAGACGAGGTCCCTGCAGTGGAAGGTACGTTCCTGTTATTCAATGTTGCTGTGAAACTATTATTTGACTCAGGTGCCTCTAAATCCTTCATTTCTGAAGAACTAGCTGATAGGTTACAACTTGTGACAAAAACATACCTGTAACTTTGAATGTGTCCACACCAATAGGAACCACTGTGACCTCAAAAAGAATGTGTAGTTGTGACCTAAGGTTTGGAGATAAACTCTTAACAGTTGACCTATGTACCTTACCTTTTTATGGGTATGATGTGATCTTGGGGATGGATTGGCTAGATCAGTACCAAGCTCAAATAGATTGTCCTAAAAGACGAGTGGCCATAACCCTACCTTTTGGGAAAACCTATAGAATTAATGGAGATATGCGAAAACTATCGAGGAGTCCAACCATAGCCATGTTGAACTGTCTAAGGCAGAAGGAAGAGTTTGAGGAACACTTGGAAGAAGAACCTATGGAACCAAAGAAGACTCAAGACTTAGCGGTGGTTAGGGAGTATGAGGATGTGTTCCCAGATGACTTACCCGGACTATTGCCTGCTAGAGAGATAGAGTTCAAGATCGAACTTCACCCTGGAACCAACCCTACAGCCATACCTCCTTACAGAATAGCGCCAATAGAATTAATTGAGCTAAAAGCTCAACAGGATGAGCTTAGGGAGAAAGGTTTCATCAGGCCGAGTGAATCACCTTGGGGAGCTCCGGTGTTGTTTGTGAAAAAGAAGGATAGTTCCTTGAGACTATGTGTCGACTACTGGAAGTTGAACCAAGCTACAGTAAAGAATAAATATTCTTTACCAAGGATTGACGACCTATTTGATCAATTACGAAGTGCCACACATTTCTCTAAAATTGATCTTAGGCCGGGATATCATCAGTTGAGGATCTGAGAGTCAGATATTCACAAAACGGCCTTTAGAATAAGGTATGGACACTTCGAGTTCACCGTGATGCCTTTTGGTTTGACCAATGCCCTAACAACTTTCATGGATTTGATGAATCTTGTGTTCAGATAGTACCTTGACCAGTTTGGGGTGGTATTTGTGGATGGCATTCTGATCTATTCCAAGTCAGAGGTTGAACATTTAGAACACTTGCAGATAGTGTTGGAGACACTCAGAAGGCATCATTTATATGCGAAGTTCAGCAAGTGTGAGTTCTGGATGAAGACGGTCAAGTTCCTTGGCCACGTAATGTCTACAGAAGGCATATCTGTAGATCTAGAAAAGGTGGAAGCAGTTATGAATTAGAAACAACCTAAGACAGTTACAGAAATCAGGAACTTCTTAGGCATAGCTGGGTACTACAGAAGATTCATCCGATATTTCTACAAACAGGCAGAACTGATGACCAAGTTGACCAGGAAAGGAGTTAAGTTCGATTGGAATAAGAAGTGTAAGCAATCATTCTAAGAGCTGAAGAGGAGACTTATTACGGCCCCTATCCTAGTCACTCCAATCCATGGTATTACCTATACCCTCTATACTGATGATTCGCTGAGTGGACTTGGAGTAGTGTTGATGCAGGAAAGACAAGTAGTTGCTTATGCTTCGCGACAACTAAAGGTCCATGAGAAGAATTACCCTACTCACGACCTAGAATTAGCGGTCATTGTGTTTGCCTTGAAGATTTGGAGACACTACCTTTATGGTGAGAAATTTGATATGTTTTCATATCATAAGAGCTTGAAATACATCTACACTAAGAAGGGGTTGAACCTCGGGCAACAGAGATGGATGGAGTTCTTGAAAGACTATGATTTTCAACTACACTACCATCCGGGGAAGGCCAATGTAGTGGCTGATGCTTTGAGTGGGAAGTTCAACAAACAGGAGGACGAGAAAGGTCAAATGTACCAGTTGGTTGATGATTTTAGGTTGGGTGTGACCCTAAATGAAAAGCAAGCCTACTTCTACACTATGTCTTTTCAACCAGATCTTTTGCACCAGATTAAGGAGGAACAGAGATAAGACCATGGCTTACCAATTTGATCGAAGGAGTTACACAAGGAAAGCATACTGACTTTAGGTTAGATGTTGAGAATATCCTAAGGCTCGATGAAAGAATATGTGTACCTCAGAATGGGCAGAGTAAGCAGACCATACTGGATGAGGCTCATTAGACTAAGTATACCATGCACCCAGGCGGGGACAAGATGTACCAGAACCTCAGGAAAACCTACTAGTGGAGGGGAATGAAGAGGGACGTGGCTAAGCATGTCTCTAAGTGCTTAACATGTCAACAAGTAAAAGCGGAACACCGAAAACCCTTTGGAATGTTACAGCCACTCCCTATCCCGGAACGGAAGTGGGATAACATTGCCATGGACTTTATCAGTGGTTTACCCATAAACCAAAAAGGGGAAGACACTGTTTGGGTGATTGTGGATTGACTCACCAAAGTGGCTCATTTCCTGCCAATTAGATCCACAGACCAAGTTAGTAAGCTAGGAGAACTATATGTGAAAGAATTTGTAAGGTTGCATGGTGTACCCAAGACTATTGTGTCTGACAGAGCCTCTCGCTTCACTTCACAATTCTGGTAGAGTCTACAGAAGGAGATGGGTATTAAACTCACCATGAGTATAGCATTTCACCCTCAAACAGATGGGCAGTCTAAGAGAGTTATTCAAATTCTAGAGGACATGTTGAGGTCTTGTGTTTTAGACTTCAAGGGGAACTGGAGCAAGTATTTACACCTGGCGGAGTTTGCCTATAACAACAGAGGTAAACATAAAGATGGCTCTATTCGAGGCTCTCTATGGGAGTCCTTGCGGATCACCTGCTTGTTCGGCTGAGCTTGAAGACCATGTATTAACTGGGCCAGACTTGGTAGAAGAGATGAGCAAGCAAGTCAAGTTGATGCAAAGGAGGCTGACTACTGCATAGAGTCATCAGAAGAGTTATGCAGACAAGAGGAGAAGACCACTAGAGTTTCAAGTTGGGGACAAAGTATTTCTGAGAGTCAATCCTCAGAAGGGTATGAAAAGGTTCGGATTCAAAGGGAAGTTATCTCCGAGGTTTGTTGAACCCATTGAAATACTTAGAAGAATCGGAGAATATGCTTACGAGTTGGATCTACCAAGCCGGATAACTTTAGCTCATAACGTATTCCATGTCTCTATGTTGAGAAAGTACGAACCTGACCCCTCTCACATCATCCACTGGGAGGAAGTGAACATTCAGGATGATGCTACCTACGAG
>JAJIYU010001636.1:0-34622 GCA_030144865.1 Tinospora cordifolia | reverse complement strand
TCCTGAAAAATTGTTTAATACTTTTTTATAATTTTATTTATTTATATTTTACATTTAATTAATTAATGATATATAAATTATAAAATTATAAATAATGACATATTAAATAATGCATTATGATAAAATCATGATCATCATAAGTTCGCATACTTCATATTCATAACATTTAAAAAAGAAGAGCTAATTTTGCGCGCACAAGAGAGAGAGAGAGAGAGAGAGAGAGAGATAGATACGTAAAGAGATAGAAGAGAGACGTAGATAGAGAGAAAGAAGAGAAATGTAGAAAGAGAGGATGAGAGTAGAGAGAGAGAGGGAGGGATGTAGAAAGACAGAGAGGGAGAGATGCCAAAAGAGAAAGAGACATAACAAAGAGAGCAGAGAGAGAAAGGGAGAGACATGTACAATGAGATGGAGAGAGTCGTCGGAGTTGCTCACTGAAAAAGACGTCGGAGTTGCTCGCCAGAGTGTTGGAGATGATCGTCGGCGTCTCGGAGATGATTGTCGGAGTTGGTTTGAGTTGTTTGACTTTGAGAGGTTTGAGAACGGAGTTATTAGATTTAGATTAAAATTAAAAAAATAAATAAATAATTAAAAGTCCTATTTTTTTAAAATTTACAGAGAAGCCCTCCTAGCGCCTAGGGGGTGGCCTAGGCGGTGAGAGGGGCTGGACGCCTAGGCGACGCCTTGACAACACTGGATTAAATAAACAAGCCAATTTTCTTTTTCTGTTTCTTCTTTTCTCTCTTTTCTTCACCTTGGACATCATCCTTTCTTTATTTGCTTCTCTCTTCTTTCTGTCAAAACCAACATCACTATTAGAACATTTGATTCCTTAAAGTTTCCAAGATTAAATACCAAAAGCCGTTAGACTTTAATTTGGGATATTAGCGCACTCAGATCACTCAGAATTGAAAGACAAATGTTAAAGCGAGAAGGTACAACTTTCTAACTTCTCTCTTTAATTTTCTTGCAATTGTGGGTATTAAAAGTAAAAAAGATGAACTGTAGAAATTGATTTTTATTAACTTACAGATTATAAATTACATTACAGGTTATAGTGTAGATTACATATCTATATGTATACTATTAATGTATATGCATTATTTTCATGGCCTGAAATTTTAAATCATATATGTACTAGAAATTTAAGAGAGGATAAGCATGATCAAAATCATGTTTAAGAAAATCGTAAAACTTATACGCAGAAATTTTAATAATAAAAATATTAGATGCATATGATAGGTTATTGAATATAACTTAGGGTTGAATGATAAAACTGATTGTGAAAACTATAAGTATGTTAAAAAAAAAAGAAATTATTATTTATATGCTGGAAAATAATATCAGAAATTATATAAAACGGTCAGTCTACATGGATCAAATTTAGAAAAAAAAATATTATAAAAAAATAACGATCAAGTATTAATTTAGAAAAAGATTTCCAGAAAAGTAACTTTCTGGAAATTATATATGTATGTATGTATGTGTAAAAATATTATACACTAGTTTAAGAAATAAAAATAATTCACTAGGTACGTATGTTATACACTAGACCAAAATGTTAACTTTTACAAAATTAGTTTAAGAAATAAAAATAATACACTAGGACATAGTGTATGCTCAAAATAGAGTAAAAAAAATCTAGTTGAAGTAATTGTGAAAAAAAATCAACAAAAACATTAAATTAGGAAATTTTATGAGAAAATCAGTTAAATTTTTTTTTTTTTAAATAATAAGTTATATTGATAGGCCATAACCTATTGGTTTGTATGGTAAGGCCATTAGGCCTTGAAAAATAAATAAATAAAATTACAAGAAAAAAATATTTTTGATAGAAAAAAATTAGATTTCTAATTTGCTGGAAAAAATTAATAATAAAAATAAGAAAAATAAATGATAGAATTTTTATTAAAAATATTGGTAGACGTAGAAAAAGATTCTATGTGAGTAATTATCATTAAATCTATTTGTCATGTAATACATGTATGGTAATTTAAATTAATTTTTTTTAGTAAAGATAAATAATCATAGCATGTTCCAAAAAAAAAAAAAAGAAAATCAGTTATGATGATTTTTATAACAAAAAAAAAAACTATTGGCTAAGTTCACAGTGAAAACTAGAGTGATAGTGAACTATTAAATAAAAGAATAAATAAACTTATAGAAAAAATTAAAAGTTTAAAATATTAAATTTAGATAAATTTCTAAAAAAAATTATTTTCCAATGATTTAGGTCAACATCTCGAGTAATTACAGATGCAGTGCAAATCTCGAGATCATCGGACGTCAAAATAAGTGGAAATGACTACTGTTCTCTTTTGTATTATTGTATGCTTATTTAATTAAATACCTAGGAGCATGCTAGGATATGGTTACGTCATAATTGTGATTGATTAATTTCATGCATGTATATGATGACTAATATGTTGTATGTATTGAATAACATGTGTTAGAATCATGTGCATATTGAACTCATGTCTTCACAATACTTTTTTTAGTTATGTGTGGAAAGTATGAAACATTGAATATGCTAGAAACTTGATCTAGTTAAACACTTTAAGATCACTGTAATCAAGAACTGAACCACGTACGGCTCAGTGAGTCACAATTGATTACTGTGGGTGTTCTCAAATTATTAAATTAATAAGTTTGAAATGGAACACTGGGTTGGACCCTACTTCCCGAACGTTGGATGATGGGTGTGACCCCTCCTTATCATTAGCGTTGGGTGCACGTGTTTGGATGAGAACACTGAGGATGGTCTTTTTGGTCTGAATATCAACTGAAAAATAATTGAATTGCCTGAAATGCCTAATTTTTTATAAGTATTTGCATATTCTGTGTTTTGACTTTAATAATGCTTGACATGTATTGTGTATGATCCACTGGACCCTTTGAGCTCACCCCACTTCTTATTTTTCAAGTAATTAACAAGAGAAAGCTCGTGTCGACGAGACACCATCGAGTAGTTTAATAGTAGTATACCTCACTGACGAGGTTATTTCTAAGGTAAGAGTTGTTTCCTATTTTAGTAGGGTATGAGTCTAGATCATCGTTAACTATTTTATTCATTGAATTATTATTTTAAACTCACCCATGGGGCCAGATGTTAGTTTGATTATTATTGGGTTAAATTGAACAATGTGTCAAATCTATTTGTTATTTATTTATTTGCTCATATGATTTTGTAAGATGTAACCTCGTGGAACCAGGACAATTATTATTCATGTGCGAAACAAGTAATATCCCAATTCTCGATGATGTCATGTGACAAAAATGAATATGTATGTATATGTATCTCTAAGTATGAGATCAATGTAGTAATTGTGAACGTTTGGGAACTGGGGTGTTACACATAAGTAATAGAATCTTTGACTAGACAATGAAAGTCGAGGCACAATTGTGGGAGGAAATGACACTTTCTGCTAGTTTTTAAACTTTTGCCTCGTCTTTGGCAAAGGGCTTCTTGATTTTAGATTGGGTGTTCGATTGGAGATTGTATCTAACGACCTTAAAAAAATAATAAAAAAATAAAAAACAAATGAAAAGAAAATTGAAAATAAAGATTGGTGGGGCCCACAAAAAAATAAATTAATTAATTAATTAACAGCAAGTAACCTATTGTAATACAACTAGGAGACGATGTCAAGGTATTCTATATAAACTCTACCTCCTCTTATTTTAAAACACTTTGAACTTTCTCAAAATCCTAGAGCCATCAAAGGAGAATGAGGGAACATCAAGAAGCCACTCACGAAGGTCTTGAAACACATTTAGAGAGTAGCTTGATGATCAAAATTATAATTTATTCTCTTTTTCTCTGAGAATGGGTTGAGAAAAAGATATGTAGTTTGAATTTTACGTGTTAACAAATTTTATATACAAAACATTAATTTTACACATATTATATAATATAATATGTATAATAAGATATTATATAGATACAAACACATATATATTGTATATATAATTACAATGTAAATTAAACAATAAATAATGACTACATATAATTAGATATACAATAATCATAAATTTGGGTGATGTAGTGGAAATATGAGATCATAATTTTTAAAAATGTGTGATATTGAAATTTAAGAACTTCGAAAAATATTAGAAATCGATTCAGAGTCTATACAAGCCGATTAGAACACAATTAGGTTTTGACATGAGTATGGTTTCATTCTCCCACGTGTGCATATCATCATAAATACATGTATTATATTTTTTCATGTTCGTGATTTGATTTGAAAAATTATGCATGTGTATGCATTGATTTGTGTACTCCTTTTATTTTATGAATTGCACAAATGCTCAATGTCATTATTTTTATACTCGGAATGTTGTATGTTTAGAAAAAGAGGATTTTATTGGAATAAGGACGAAATTTACTAAAAATAATCCTAAGGATCGACAACCATTAGTCAATGTGTGAAATGTTCCTAGGCTAGGGCCATGACCTAAATGATTATTTTTCCACTTAAAACTATAGACCGGTCACAGGATCTAGTAGGCATGAGATTGATTGTGTTAAGTAATTAAACCTTAATACTAGATTTTGAACTACATATCATGTGATTTGCCAACTCATGTATTGTTATAAATAATTAGTAAGTATATAAAGGTAGCATGCAATATCATCTATTGGGCTTTTTAACTTAACTCATTTTTTTTTATACTTTCAAGTTCATCTAGCGTCTAAGAGAAGGAAAAAGGAGCCATGTGCTAGTAGTAGTACTTTGTTCAAGAGTGAGTACAAGGTGACCCAATGGAAGTTTAGAACTAGTAATAGTAGTAGTAGTTTGATTTGAGATTTATTGTAGGTAGGATTTGTATAGGCCGCTTGAACCCGTTATTTTGGCTTTCAAACCTCTTGTTTATTTTTGGAAGATTTATACTAGTTATGAGACTTATGACAATTTAATAATATTGTGCTTTAAGGACTTATTTAGATATATTGGTTGATTGTATAATGTGTCGTACAAATTTTGTGTTAGGTTGTTTGTATTAAGATCACTAGTACTTGGCATTAAGTAATAACCCAAGCGACTTGCCTCGTCAAGAAATTTGGAAAGGCGGTTGTCACATTGCATGTCTGATACTAAAGACTAGCAGTATTGAAGTTGATAACAGAATTGGTTTTAGCAGCCCATTTAATTCACTTCTTGTGGTCGAGGACACCTATCATTAGTATACAGGTTTTACAATTAATATAATCGTTTAGCTCCCTCACAAAAAGCATAAAAATAAGTTAAAATGAAACAAAACTTAAAGACTCAATGACGCATTGAAAGAATTCTAGAGCCATTTCGTCTAAGTTAAAATCTTATAGAGGGGAACCTGCTGTAAATAGGATTTTACTCCTTATTTGGTGTGGAATCAATAGAACACACTTACTATTTCTTTTTTAAGAGGAGAGAAGTTTAAAATCTTGTAAACCAAGATGAAAAAATTATTCATTTGAACAATAATAGCAAGGTGGAATGTTAAAGTAGTAGAATACATGTGTGAAAGCAAGCCACCACATCCAGTCGCCCTGGAAGGATATTCATGGTCTCTACGAGAAATTCAAACCTCAGGTTAACTGGAGAGTTGGGAAAGGGGACAAAGTTGACTTTTGGAATGATATATGGTGTGGCACTGATAGACTAAAGGTTAAATTCCCTAACATTTACAGAATTTTCGATAAGCAAACAGGCCCTACATTAGATTTCCGATCGTGCAACATGGAGGAGGGGACGACGTAGTGAGGATGGAACATGTACCTGCCCAAAAGTATAGGAGATGGTCTAGTGGAGGAGTTAAGTGAGCTGAAGTACACATTGAAAAGGTCCTAGCTAGAAGATACGAATGTGGAGGATAGGCCTTTATGGAAGGAAGAAAGAAACAAAACATTTTTAGTTAGTTCTTTTATGAATACTATGAGCGAGGGGGATATAACTCAAGTGACTGTCCCAGTCGATTTTATTTGGAAGACTACTGCTCCAACAAAAGTGCGTATGTTAACTTGGCTAATCAGCCTGAATAAATTGAACAAAGCAGAAAATATTCAAAAAAGGCCTCCCCAATCATTATATGAAGCCCTCTATATGTCTACTATGCAGCGAAGGCCCGAAAACAAACAACCATATTTTCAAGGAGTGTAGAGTGGTGCAGCAGGTGTGGGATAGATGGATGTAGAAATATAGCAACATGGCACCTCTGGGGCCTACAATGTTTCAAATACCAGAGAGGATTCAAGCTTTAAAGATGCAACACTAGTGGAAGATCATCATGCTTGTTGTATTGTATAGCACAAAGGAGGAGAGAAAACGAACACTATTTTCGAACAAAACCAGATCGAAAAGACTACTTTGGGAACGATCTCATATTTTGTTTGCAACATGGGTGCCTTCTTCAAAATATGGAAAGGGATACCATTTTAGGAAATGGTTATGTAATGGGGAAAACATTATTCAAATTGTGTAACTCAATCTACGTTTTGCAATTGCCTAATACCTCATCTGGCTTATTTCCCTTTATTAATATAATATTTTTCTAGTTTCTGCTTCGAAAAAAAAAAAGGCAAGCCACCACAAAATTGAAAATCAAATTATTAAAAAAGGATTAACACTAAAGGCACCATCTCAAAGATTGATCTAAGAACTAAAAAAGCCATATTTGTTTGTGAATATTGAATGACATGGCATCGAAGCGAGCGACATCAGGGAACGACGCGAACGAAGAATGGCACAGACGCGAACGACAGCACAAGGGAGACCGGAGCATTGCGAGTAAAACAGGAAAGGAGACACAGAAAATAAGGCAATGGAACAGGAGTAGTCACCAGTACTATGGCCAAGGATCACGAAAAATGGAGTCAAAGAAGCACCACACCAAGACGACATCATGGAAGAATATTCTGCGACAAAAGACGAAGGGCATGAAGGTTGGACCGCGGTCACACATAGAAAAGCTCGACACACTAAAGACACACATCAATGTAAACCAAACATAAAAGGAAAGATTATTCAAAATGGTCACGACCGGGTCGCGCCAACAGAGGAAGGGTGTTGATGACATAAAACAGAAAATGGTCATACATATCATTTCCCACTCAGTTTAAATACTTCTCGATATGCTACACTTAAGATTCTCAAGAGGTTATAATACAAGAGGTCACAAGAACCGCCATTTTCAACTCATATTAACCAGAGAGGCAGTTTGGTGGATCAAAAGGAAGGTGGAACAGGCGCTGCTGGAAAACACATTAAGGACGACATTAAGGGTGTTCCAAGATTCGAGGTACAACTTACTCATTAAGGTGCTCGTTAATGACCGAGGAAGATTCATCAAGCTTACTTAGATAGTGAATGGTCAGTTAGAAAGCATAGTACTCCCAGAGGAGCTTATTACAGAGGCATGGTGCAACCTATGGAAGGCGTTGGACGCAGTTATTCAGGAAGAAGATGTTAGACCAAGGAAGGAGGCCCTAGTGGAACAAACGAAGAAACGTCGCCAAACGACAACGACTGTAGTAGGGGATGAGGAGAGTTGGCACAAAAGAGCATGGACAAGGGATACAGAAGGAAAGTGTAGACCAAGGAGAAACACTGCAGTTGACGTTAGGCATTAGGGAGAAGAAAGTGATAACAAGAACATCTGATGGGACCTCATGGAAGATCATAGAAAAGTTAGTCCAGAGGCTTTTGACGTGGGAGATACATATCAAAAGGTTGGACGTAGCAAGAGGCTTGCCCTACTGCCACGATAGGACGGAGATTCGCAAACTTCAAATAGAAAAATATCAGACACTGATAGGAGGGTTCTATTTCGAGGAATGGCGTGATGAAATGATAGATGATGGAGTTAAGATTGCTTGTCGGAATAGTTGGGTGGGGGTAGAAGGAATACGATCGAAGAAGTGGAACGTTTACACTTCTGATAAGATTGGAGAAATGTGTGGGGGCCAAATAGATATTGCGAGAATCACAAACTCGTCGGAATCAATGGAGATGGCCTTCCTAATACGTAACGGACATGACTCTAGGTTTCTTCCCAAAGAGTTCAACATTTACGATGAAGAAGGCATTCAGGAGCTACGGTTGGTGGGGATCGAACGAAACTGGGGAGTGGAGATCAAGGAGTTTTGCCAACAAGTTCTTGAGTAGTTCACTGAAAAATACTTGAAAAGCATCATGAAGATCGAAAACTAGCAATATGCCGAGCGTAAACAATCGGAGGTTGAGATTTTCAGCAGCGACGACAAAGACAAGGATCTCGAGGGAGATGCTGACGTCGAACGGCCAAAAACAGAACTTATGTCAGGCAGCAAAGCTGAGCAAACAGTTCATTGGGCCAATGGAAGCGAGACATCGACAACTGGCCAATCGGCGGATCGTAAAGGAGATCACATCACCCGAGAAGAAGAATCCAAAAAAGTGAGTTGAGCTATGAAAGCGGATAAGGAATACTAGATTCGGGCTATTAATAGGGGCAAAAGCAGTGGACTGGGGAATCCAAGCCCAGTAGGCATAACTCAGTTTAGTGGGCCTAAGAGCCGAGCGTAGCCCATTTTAAAAGTCTATCATCAAGTGGGAAAGGAGGAGGAAAGGAGAAAGATTAGTGCTATGACACAATGGTCAGGTCGACTGGGGGACAGTGGATCTGATTTAGACTTTGAATCAAAATATAAAGAAGTCGATGATCCGGATGGGTCAAAAAAAGTCCTTGAGACAGCAATTATAGACGTTGACTACACAAGAGTGGATACTAGACAAGGTAGTGGGACCGAATACCAGGAGGATGATGAACCCCAGGTACGCAACCCTAACCTTGCTCCAACCCTCTCTAACTACTCTAGTGAGTTGAAGGAACCTCAAGAAAGCAGTAACCCTTCGACGTCTATGTACGGCCTAGGCTATTAGGTTCACGAGGAGAAGAGGACGCTAGCCCAATTAGGAGGCATATTAGAAGTTGAATAGCAGATGATGACCAAATACGACGATGGTGAACAAAAAACAAATATCCAACAGACCAAGTATGGTCTGGGACTTTCTTCTCTCGATCAACACTCAACTAATGGCGGATCAGTATGATCCAGTTGTTCTATTGGGGTGCCTCAGTGATTATGAAGATTCTCAACTGGAATATCTACGAATGTGGCCTTGAGGCCAAAAGACGTCTAATCAAGAAGACAGTTTCAGTAGCTAAAGCAGACTTAATTTCCTTGCAAGAAACCAGGAAGGTCGTTATTGGTCCAGATTTGATTGCGTCCCTCTAGAAGAGGCGCTTTGTGGACTGGGCTATGCGACCAGCAGAAGGTACGGTCGGAGGTATTTTGTTCATGTGGGATATGCAAATAAAGGTGTTGGAATGACTGGAAGGGATACATTATTTGTCTATTAAAATTAAAGGAGGGGATGAGGTAGAATGGTGGTTCATGGCTATTTATAGTCCATGTGACACAAGAGGTAAGGAGGACCACCTAACTGAGCTTGCTGCCATCTCGACCAACATTCAAGGTCCATAGTGTATGGGAGGCGATTTCAACACGGTCTAGTCTATAAGAGAGAAGAAAAATACTCAGCAAGTCACAAGGTCCATGAGGATGTTTGACGAATGGATACAAGATATGCAACTGTTCGAACCTAACCTGAAGAATATGAGTCATACTTGGAGTAACGGAATAACCAATCCACCTCTGTTCAAACTTAACAGATTCTTGTGTAATGAAAAATGGAGTGAGAAATTCAATCAGTAGCAAACCTGGGGCTTGCAAAGGCTAACTTCGGATCATTGGCCAATTATGTTGGACATTGAGCAAATCCAGTGGGGTCCTATCCCTTTCCATTTTAATAATGAGTGGCTATATTAGTCTAAGGCCATTCAAATGATGAAAAAAGAATGGGACAATGACACAAGCCAGGGCTGGGAGAGGTATAAATCATGTTGAAGCTCCAAAACTTGAAAAGAAAGCTTAAAGGATGAGGTATAGGCCAGGTCAAGGTGGATCGAGCCAAGGAAGCTGATCTTAAGAGATGTCTCACAAAAGTGGACAAACCTTTGGAGATTGAAGACGATCATGAACTCCTGGAAGACAGAAGGCAACTGGTTGAAGGCTTACAGCTTATTGAATGTAGGCATGAAAGGCAGTGTTGGCAAAGGGTCAAACTAAAATGGGCTAAAGAAGGGGACGTTAATTCAAAATTCTTTCACAAAATTCCATCCCTCTGAAAATCTCGTGCCATTATATCGAAGCTGGAAGACAAAGAAGGGAACCTGGTCGAATCTGAACACGAAATTTAGAATTTGATTTTTGAAGTATTCTGTTGACTTGTTGGATGATCCAAGATTAAATAAATGGAAGGTAGAAGGGCTAGACTAGCAGCAACTAAAGAAGAGGATAGTCGGTGGCTTGAAAGAGAATTTGAGGAAGGAGAGATCAAAGAGGTTGTTTTCAGTTGTGATAGAGGAAAGACCCTGGGACCGAATGGTTTCACCTTGGCCTTCTTCCAGCATATGTATGAAGGAATTCCACTGGAATGCAATTGTCAATAGAAAGGTCAATGAGACCTACATATGTTTAATCTCGAAGAAGTCTAATTCTATGAAGGTTGAAGATTTTAGGCCCATAAGTTAAACTACCAGTCTATATAAAATAATTACCAAAACTTTGGCAAATCGAATCTGCACTGTTATACATAAAATAGTGAGTGAATATCAACTAGTATTTGTCAAAAACAGACAAATAACTGACGCAATTATGATTGCTAATGAAGCTGTGGAAAAGCATCGGGTTACTGGGAAACAAGGTTTCTTGTTAAAAGTAGACTTAGCTAAAGCCCATGATTTAGTTAGATGGAGTGTTCTAGACGCTATGATGTTGGGGAAAGGATTTGGCGAGCAATGGAGAAGGTGGATTCAGGCATGCCTCCAAACGGTGAATTATTCCATATTTATAAATGGAAGACCAAGGGGCAAATTCAATGGATATAAAGGACTGAGACAGGAGACCCTTTTTCCCCTTTTCTATTTACCATAGTTGTCGATACATTCATAAGAGAGGTGCAAAGACAAATTGGAAGGGTTATCCATAGGAAAGGAGCGTCTTCAACTTACCCACCTCCTTTTTGCCGATGATCGTCTCATTTTCATGCAAAATAAAAAGAAAAAAATCGAAACAATGAAGAATGTGCTTCAAGCCTTCTGCTTCTTAACATGAATGAAGATAAATGGTGCGAAGAATCAACTACTAGGTCTTAGCACGAATGATGAAATGGTGGAAGTCACAGCTACATCAATACATGTATCCCCGAGCAAGTGGCCTATCAATGATGCATACTATCAAACGGCAAAAAGCAGGATGGAAGAGAAGTTATTTATCCAGGAGAGGTAAGTTGCTACTTCTTAGAACTGTTCTGGAAGCTTTGCCAACTTACTTCCTATCAGTGTTCCGAATGCCAAAAAGAGTTGTTGCTAATATTAAGAAGCTGATGAGAGATTTTCTATGGAAGCATGAGGATTTAGAGAAAGGATAGAAAATGGTGTGGTGGGAGCAGGTGAACAAAGATATAAGAAAGGGAGGGCTAGAAGTTGGGGGCATGATCAAGCGAAACATTACACTGAGGCAAAAGTGGTTGTGGAGAATGATGGATAACCCGGAGGAATTGTGGTTTAGGATAGTGCGCAGCATTCATGGGGCGGAAGCTTTTGGTAGAGAAGCTGGTTTAATCAAGAGAAGCTGCCACCGATTTCCTTGGAAGGACATATTCAGTATATATGAAAAATTGGAAAAGGAGATCACGTAAGGTTCAAGACAAATATTTGGTGTGGCAAGGACACTCCTCAAGTAAGGTTTCCAAGCATGTATAGACTATCCCAGAAAAAAGAGGCCACAGTCTCAAAATTTAGAAGTTGCAACCTAGTGGAGGGGCGGATGCAATGGGGATGGAACTTACACATTTCCAGTAACATCAGCGATGATTAGGGGGATGACCTAGGAGAACTGTTGAACGCTCTCTACAGATTCCAATTGAGCAATAACAATTTTTTTTTTTTTTTGAAACTGAAACTATATTATTATTAAATAAAAGATATTACAAAATGTCAGATGAGGTATCCAAGCTTAAAGACCAACTTAAATACAAACAGAAACTAAAAGGGATTGAAGGATTGTCCCCCCATTACATAGCCACTCCGCAAAACTATAGCCCTTTCTTACAATTGAGTAATAACAGTGAAGAAGACAAACCCACATGGAATGAGGATCTTAGCAGAAAGTTTACAGTGTAGTCTTTTATGACTCACTTATCAACTCAGACAAGTGGACAATCACACATACCTGTAGATTTCATCTGGGAAACAAAGGCACCAATGAAGGCCAAGATACTAATGTGGATTATCAGCTTGAATAAGCTAAAGACTGCAAAGAATATACAGAAAAGACTCCCTCACTATAGTCTAAACCCCTCCATTTGTTGTACGAGCAGAAAAAGCAGGGAGACAACCCATCATCTACTTGCAGAATGTGACATGGTGAAAGCTCTTTGGCGACAGTGGATGCAAATAAATAACAGCTTCACAACCCCTGATACCAATACTCTTCTTCACTTCCCAAAAAGGTGTACACCTCTACAACTCAAGCCATACTAGAAGGTGGTGCTGGTAACTATATGGTACTTTACATGGGAAGAAAGAAACACCAAAATCTTTTTGGAGAAACATAAATCGAAGAGGATGCTTTGGGAACGATCCAATTTTTTGTTTGCCACATGGATTTTCAACACCAAACTAGGGTTAGATTACTCTTTTGGGGAATGGCTATGTAAGGGGGACAATATCTTACAATCTTTATAGTCTACTTTTACACTAACAGTACGAATATCTCATCTGGCTGGACTTTTCTCCTTTTTCTTAATATAATCGTTTCTATTCAAAAAAATAAATAAATAAACAAAAGTCATTAATCCACAAGACAAGATTGATTTCCTTAGGTCACTTGCAAAAATATTTTATTTATCAAGTGGCTTTGTATTAATCTTATGCTTATAATATAGTAATACAAACATATACTTAAAATCCTTAAAACTTTTCTAAGTTAGCAAATCTTATGAAAATTCTCCATATCAAATTACCCAAATTAATTTCAATTTTTATGGGGCTGAAATCTAGGCTGAAACTGCATTTCCAAAGCTTGCCCAATCCCGTAATGTAGTAGAATCCTATATTTTGCAGTTCCCATAATACATGTTTTTAAACATTCTAACCAAAAAAGTACATTTTAGTATAATAGATGTTCAAGACTTTCTTTTCTTTATTTTTTTTGTTTTCTCTAGTTCATTTATGATCATTGAAACTGAATTTCAAAACCTTGCTCAATCCTGTAATGTAGTAGATCTTATTTTTTGCAGTTCCAATAATTTATGTTTTTACACATTCTAACAAAAAAAGTGCATTTTAGTATAATAGATGTTCAAGACTTTCTTTTCTTTATTTTTTGTTTTCTCTAGTTTATTTCTGATAATCGAATACCCCCACCCCAAGATAAAGAAAAAGAAAGCCAAAATATGCAAAAAATAATAAAGGAAAGAAAGAAAGACAAAAGAAGCAAATTGCATGAAGTCAACAACGTGGAACAATGTAAAATGGCCCAACAAAAACAAAAAGGCTATACAAATGCAATGGATAAAAAAATAGACTTCTATAATGCAATAAGACTAGAGTATAAATTTAGAGTGTTGAAGCATTTCACTGTGTGACAGATGGAGCAGAAACTCTGACTGAATCTATAGTATAATGCATCAGCAGACCCGATAGGAAAAGGCAAAATATTTCACAAAAAGAGAGAAATCAGGATACCTTCACGATGGCGATGGCAGCAGATATTGGATCCCTAACTCCCAGAACTGTCCACACTAGTGAGTTGTCTGAACCAGCTGGAATAATGCCGATGGGAATTGAAATTGCTTCCTTCTGGTCATTCCGACTAAGCAAACCATTAAGAACCTATATTACAGAAAGAGAACAACTTTTACATGCAGTTTTAAAAAGAAAGTTTTAATTTTCATTTGTCAATTATGTACTAGCAAAAGAACCACTACATGAATGACTCAAAAATTTTTATAGGATGTGTACAAGAAAAACTATATAGTTACTAGGCCGAGAAAAATTATTTGTTTACTAAGCTGAGAAACATTCTTTTGCTCTGTTTTATATACTTGAAAATGTCTTCTGCTTCATGTTAACTCCAATTAGTAACAAAAAGCATGTACATAAACACACAAATTGTAAGTTATAAAGTAATAAAAGAAAAAGGGTAATATTATGCCATAATATTTTGATGGCTTTGTAATTGCAGCTGAGCTGGCATGGTGACAATGTACATCACCACTATAACAAGTGGAACAATCTTGCAGTAAAAGCAGAATAGCAGATACTGCTTGCGGACTGCTAACAATTCTAATAAGTAACAAAATGCTACAATAAAAAGACTGACCAACATCTAGGCAAACTAACCTCATTAACAATCCCATCACCTCCAACACAAATAATTCCTGTAAGAAAATCGAAGAAAGTTATATATATAAATATATATATATATAAGAAAAACAAATAGCAAAAGCAAATGATAACATGAATATGAAAGAATCAGGAAAATTACCATCAGGGCAAGTACTGAAATCGACACTGGAAGCAAGCTTCCTAGCATGACCAGCACATGTAGTTTTCACTACTTCACATTTGAAACCTGCAAGCTGTCACCATTTTGAAGTTCTAAATATACTGAACTATATGCACCTTAAAAACTCATAGCACTTGGTAAAACCCCATCAAAAAAACTAATATCACAGTATTTTCAACAACCCATCCAAAAATTTGTATAAAATGCCTTTACTTTCTATCACACTGTTAAGATAATAAACATAACACTGTTTTCCCAACAAGTCACTGTAATAAGTAAGATGCTCAGCCTGAAAAATCAACAAATTAATGGAAAGTAAGAAATGACACACATCAGCAACATTTTCCAGCAGGCAAGAGAGGAGGATGCCCAAAATAAGATTGACACCCTCCTCAACTAGCCAAATTCTTCACATAATCACAATTAGAAATATGTGTACTCTTGAAATATATTAAGTTATTACCCATGTTAGTTGGTTTTTCAAGGCACGTATTATCACAATGATTAAGAGTGCCATATAATAACTTCAAGGACATGGACTCGAATATCGAAACAGCTTCTTTCCTGTAGAGAACAAATGTGTATATATATGCCCACTTTAGTAACAGAAGCATTGTACTCAAAGTACACACCCTATTAAGTTTATTAGGCCATCGCTAGACATTTTCATCTCAAATTATCTAAGTATTTTTCTAGAGAGATGGCAAGCAATTCTTGCAAATTGTAAAATTCATAAGGCTCTTTAAAAATTTGTGCAAAGATCTTAAACAGGTATAAAGATTAGTATTTTCTTTGATCATTTCACTCTAGTTTTAGAGACGCACATGCATTAAAAGTACAAACACTACAGAGTATTCAGTACAATTTAACTAAAGATAAGTACCAACACTAATGGAAATTGCCTCTTGCGATATAGGGTAAGATTGTATACCGTAGACGCAAAAGTGGTCTAACCCTTCCTGGAAACTTCCAAGAGAGGTTCTTTGAGCATCACCCTACCCTTTTTACAGGAGCAATAGTATTTAATTATTTCTTGGGCCAAGTATTGAACATTTAACCAACAAATAAATTACAAAGATTAAAGTCACTAAAGATTCAAAAGAAAAAAAGGCCCAATTTCAAGGAGCCAATGAGGTTAGATCCTAAAATTTAATAATCAGAGACACTTCAATAATAGTTGTTAGATGAGTATAGCATCACTAACATCAATAGAGAGTAACCATTCAAAAAATATAGGTTGAATGAATAATAGTATTTCTACAATCACCTATCACAAACAAGTTTTCACTCCTCCAATTTCCCTCCCACCAAATAAAATAATGGATCGTTACAAAAGAATAATTTAACAACCTTGGGTTCCATTAAAATAATAGAGTGACTTGTTTTCACACAAGACATACCAAATGCAACAACAGCTCTTCCCACTATAAAATTCAAGTCAACTTTCTCGACACACTTTCCTTTGTAACATCTACTTACAACATCTCCTTCCCTGTCACACAGTTCTTAACCATAGACCACGCCATCTTAAACTAGTTTTCCTTGTCATGTTTTTTTTTTTTTTTTTTGAAACAAAAACTAAGATTAAATTACTAATAAAAGAGGATTACAAGCTATAGAAGCACAGTCCGCTGGATGAGGTATCCAAGATACAAAACTGAAAGAAAAAGAAAAAGAACTACAGCGAATGTAACATACTACCCCCTTGTTATCAATTAATATAATCCCTAGCCTTTCATTTCTCTTTTTTTTTTTGTTTATAATTCTATCCTTCACAGTTAAACCAATATCCATCATATTCACACAATAATATAATCTATTGGTCTCCCTTTCAATATATATATACACACACTACACATATACTATAAAATTGTCATGTTTCTTGGTTATCCATTATTCCATTCTATAATGCATGGATGGTCTTAAAATTATACTTCTTTGCGATTGTTAGAGGTAAGTCAGCCTAACACAAATGAACAGACAAGGTTTAATAATTAATTCATAAAAGACAGTTTTTATAAGGTAGGTCTTGAGAAAGTATAGAATTTTTTTTTTTTAGAGCAACTAAATGAACCCTAATCCGCCTTTGCTTATTTCCAAAACCACTCTCCGCCCATGCCCCAAAAACTCACTTCCTTATTTTCATCTTCATTTTCTCCTTAAAAAATAACAAACAAACATTTGGTATGCACTTGTGCAACCTAAGATATATATATATTTTTTTCCTTATGAAGAAGGAAAAGAAGAGGGTCTTAGGGTACAAAAAATGGGGTGTGAGTTGAGATAGTTTGAGAAATACAAGAAAGATGAAGGTGGCCGGGGGGAGTTGGCCTACATGGGGCTGCACATTGGCAGAATACTCCTCTTAAGAATTGGTCATCTAAACAGTTAAGAAAAGGGTAGAGAGCTGGAAGAAAAGTTCCCTTTTGAGAGGAGGCAGAATACTCCTCTTAAGAACAGTGCTGGAAGCAATCCCAACATATTATCTTTCTATATCTTAGATCCCCATTAAGGTGGCCACAAAAATAGAGGAAGTTATGAGAAGATTCCTATGAAAGAATGAAGATAAGGAGAATGGATCTCATCTGATCAAATGAGATAATGTGTGCAGGGACATTCAGTAGAGGGGATTAGGAATTGGAAACATTTACTTAATAAACACAACTCTAAGGGGTAAATGGTTGTGGAGAATGAAGACAAACCAAGAGGCCATATGGCAAGAGTGGTCAAAAGCATTCCCAGATCTGGAGACAATGGTAGGGAGGCCCATGTCAGCAACAAAGCCATAGCCCAATCCCCTTGGGAGGCCCATTAACAAGATTTAGCCCAAGTTTAACCCCAATGTAGGTTGGAGAGTAGGCAATGGCAGAAAGGTTGCTTTTTGGGAGGAAAGATGGTATGGGACAAATAACTTTAAAGATCTATTCCCTACCCTCTCCAAGCCGTCGGATAACCATAACAAGTTCCATAGCAGAATTTTTAGTGCACAACGATAGTAATGAAGGCACATCTTGGGCTTGGAACCTCCACCTTATATGGAACCTTAGAAAGAACATTGTGAGTTAGGTAACAAAATCTCTTCTCTATCAAATCTTTCTCCCTCAAGCTAGCTGCCAACAATCATCTACCCCACTTCAGAGTAGCAGCCTCTATATGGTCCATCAATGTCTCTACTAAGGCCTAAATCCTACTGTTGCTAATATGCCTTAAGAAGCTGAATTGTGTAAATAATCTGCAAGGGAAGTACCCTAACGCTTGCCTATGCCCTTCTTACTATTGTATGTGCAAGAAGGCTACCAAAGATGTGACACATCTTTTTGGGTATTGCTTAACTACAGTTGAAGGATAGCAGAAGTGGCAAACAAGGCTCGACCGCTCGAAAGTATTCTTCCCTAAAGATAGAGGAGCTTTTAGTGATACCAGAGAGTATTTTTCCACCTCTCAAGAAATTCTAAAAGATAATTTTGTTTGCTATACGTTACACATATGAAAGGAAAGAAATTAGAGACTCTTCAAAAACAAGGTCAGATCGGTAAAAGTTATATGAGAATGGTCCCAAATTTTGTTTGTTTCATGGGTGTCTTGAACAAAGTTGTCTAAGGGTTACTCTTTTGCTCAATGACTATGTAATTAGCTCAACATTTTACAATTTGGTGGTTGTTCCTTTCTGGACTCCTCAAAAAGATAACATGTTCACTAGACTACTAAAAGATAAAAGCAAGTGTGGGAACAAGATGCAACCCTACTAGTATCAAAGATCGAATTTCACCTTTAGCAACTCTCATCTTCAATTTCTTAGAAGCAAAAAGATCCACCACTACACCAAACAAGTTTGAGGCCATCCACTAATTTCTTCCTACCCTCAAAACTTAAAATGCAAAATGGTTGCTTTGGAGCCATTATCATAAAACATTCTAGTCTAACTAGTCTTTACATATTTACTCTCTGTGGTTCGATTGAAGAAGGATCAATTCTTCAATTGTAAGATTGATCCTTATACAAATGAGTTGATTTGGTTAAGAAATTGCAAGTGCCTATTCAAATTGAAGTGGGTTCTAAAGTTTCTTTCTTTCTCAAGTCACTTCATCTCTTTTATTAGAATCAAAAGGTTTAAGGTCTATAAATTGTATTTATATGATTGCACTTGTACCAGAGTGGAAGAGTCATTAGAGTACAAGATGACAATATTCATGTGATTGATCCATTGAGTTAGTCCATGATAACAATATCCATTATTCATATGTTTATGTATATATAGATATTTATTAAATTATTTTCTTACTTCCTAGGCCTAGCTTCAGCATTTCCCAAGCACCACCTCGCCAATGTAAGTCAAGCATTTGGGTGTTGCCTTAGCACATGAAAACCTTGCTTTCAACCTTATCCAATGTTATCCAATCTAGTGAGTTTGTTTCCCTATTGACCTAATTAATAAATCAATGGAAGAAACGAAATTAAATAAACCATTCCATTGTCTAGCAAGATGAATCCTTATTGACATAGAGAATAAAAAAACTAATGATAAGACATAATGTTGGCCAACATAATCTTTTGTTAGATACATGCTCGCTTTCATTACATGTAAAAACCATAATAATAGATTAATCTTTCAGAATGGCTGAAAAGATTTAAAATTTGTACAGAAATTAGGAGTTTTGAAGGCTGATATAAGAACTTTCCTTATCATACACATGCTTTTGTGTATGTTTATATTGTGTACTAAATCTCCTTTTATGCATGTTTACAACACAATGAAGAGCCCAAAGACTAATTTATGAAATTCACTCCACAACAACAAATTGCTCATCCATATTCTTGTTTAATCAACTGCAGAAGCATAAGATAGGACAGTTATAGAATATTGTCTTTGATATGGGGTACAATGATTAGGAATGCTCACAGATGTGGCCATTAAAATGGCAATTGCCTCTAGGAAGATGAAAACTATGACTTCACAACATCAAAGACACTTAAATGAGAAATGAGAGAAACAAGATGTGAAGATTCAAGGCTGCAATGAATATGTTAGATATAAACACATTCGTTATAAAGCGTCCCACTAAAAGAATACAAATATGCATGATCAATCGCAAAAAATTTAAATAACCAAAACATGTCGCAAGAAAATGTACAAACCTGAAATATTGGCTCCACTTTTCCATGAAAAACTTTGCTCGATCGACCACGTCCAGAACGTGGATTCAATATCACAAGCATCTTAGGGGGACTTTTACATTTTATATGTTGTTCAGGCAGAAAATCACTCCCAACTACCTCAGAAGCTTGCTTCTTTGAAGAAACTAAGGGATGTGGTAAACAATTCACAAAACATTGTTGCTCTGCAAATCCACTAACCCACTGAAAAGCTTCTTCTGTATTGGATGCCAAGAAGCGGAAGTCCTTTTGACTTCTTTTTGGTTGCATGAAACATGAAAAGCAAGAACCCTTTCTTACTGGGTATGAATGCACTGTAAAATATCTGAGACCTGCATTATATGATACCTGTCAAGAACCATTTGTAAAATGTCAAATAGCTGGCAAAATAGAAGATCCATCAATCTTCAAGAAAGAAGATAAAACGAAAAACTTACAGATATGACATCCTCTAGGCGCAGCATATGCGAACCCCAAATTAGAGCCTTACTTGTAAGTCGGGCATCAACTGCATCTTGGTTTGTAGATACTGTTGATGTTTGTAGGTCAGGGTTTGTACTTACCCGCTTATCCAAAATCAGCTTCCCAGAAAACACATCATATCCCAACAAATCAGACTGCTCATCACCAATGTCAATCCTATGTTCTTGAGACTTGGCTTTTTCGGGATCATTGCTGACATTGTTAGTTGCACCTCGTTTCAATGATTTCACCTTGCTACGTTTTTCCGGAAAGACAGTTGGTGAGTGCTGGCCAGTCATCATTTGAGAGCATCTACTACCAAGTCGGTTAAGAGACAGTGGTGGAATTACTTTCAAAGAGCTAATATTTTGGGAAAGATTCCCACTCTTCTGCATTTCAGTTCAATTGCAGAAATGACAGAGTAGAAGTAACACGAAACAACATGACTTGTAAAAGCTAGAGAGTAGAATCCCTCACAGACCAGGTGGTATAATCTGGAAAAATATTTCACTCTACAAAAGAAAATACAAAACAAAATTATAAGCATCATGTAAGAAACATTAATATCTAATCCATACATCGAACTACTAGGTAAGAAGGAAATTTATACGGTGGTTTCAAAATAAACTTTAATCTGTCTTTTGCCCATGCAACAAAAAGAATTTAAAAAAAAAAGAACAGCAGGTGTCACATCAATAATATTATCCAAACTGAAAATACATTTGAAACAACATTAAGGAATAAAGGACTCACACAATTTAATCACGTAAAGGGGAATATTTTTGGTGATACATGTAAAGAACAAACATTGAATAAAAAGCTCTCACAATTTCTTCAATTTATTAATATACGAGTTAAATGAAGTGAAATACTACAAACATTTTATCAAGGTTAACTAATAATATCATCTTAATTTTTTTGACTTTTCCAACAAAGGTAGAACAGGGGAGAAAAAAAACACAACGTTAACATCTGTTCAAAAATATCCATAAAGAATAAACGTATATCATATTAAATCAAATCTTATGTGTAATATAAATCTCACAAATGACTAAAGAGAGAAGGAATGTAAGATTATGAAACTATAATTTTAAGAACAACAAAACATAGAATTAGTAAGTATGCATAATAAACCATATTGTATATGCCATAAAGTCTAGGGGGAAAAAAAAATCTTACTTTAAATCATTACATTCTACAATTTAATAAGTTTGATGAACAAAATTGTGATTTTTTTTATTATATTTGGAAAGAAACAAAGACCTTGCCAACATCAAATTGAGTTTTGCATACTCATATAAGAGGTTGATTTTTTTAACAAAATTTCTAAATGTTCAATTCAACTTTCCTGGATCATTTACAAATTTTAAGTCTATGCAAGTTGACATAATCATTCTTTGATAAATGATCACTATGAATTAGACTCAATAGAATTTGATTAATCTAAATTCTAGTTATCGGAATAATGGGTTTCCAAGAGCCAATTTCAATAGATGTATTGAACGTTCCCATTGGTGTGCATCCTGCAGTTAGAGCTAACATTTGAGGACGTATTCTCACATAACAATCTCAACCACGAGAACCCAATTCAGACGATAATAATTACACTTAATAGGGCAAAATGTTACACCAAGGCAATTTAGCTTGTTAATGGAAGTCATGCCTAGTCGTTGCCTAGCCCTAGCTACGAAGTAACAATTAACAGAACCCTCGGTATAAATCATTGAATACAATATTAAGTCCTTCAAGCCTAAATCATTTGTTTGAATCACCGAGAAAATTTCTTCAAATTTTACCAGAAAAAGTGTATTTTTATTCTTATAAAAATTAAAGAAAGGCTACAACATTACAGAAGATGTCTTTTAATTTGGCATTCAGGTAGTAGTCTCTTAATCAAAGAAAGACATGTCAATTTTCAAGTTAATAATCTTTTGTTTTTTGTATTGATTTATATATCAGTATGAAAACATTAAACACATATGAAAGAAAAGGTTGAGGATGTTTCCCATTTAAACCACTCTAGCCTGTTTTGCATTATTAACTTAAACTAGACGGAAATCTATCGTCTAATCGAAGAATTGACGAATAATTAAAGGTTGAAACAGGTAGTGATGGCCTCGTAAATGCAGCAGCATTGCTTTGACAACATTGGCTAACTCATCAGCAGTTCAATAGATTCTAATACAAACTCCAGTTGGTTTTGACAAAATAACCGGTTGTGGGGCCCTAAATGTAATTACGCACCATATGATGTCGCTTAAGCAGTAGCAAGACATACAGGAAAAACACATCTTCAAAGGGTTCAGGTTGAAAATCAGTTTCCTTAAACCCACAAGTATATAGCAAGAAAAATTTCATACACCCAACTCAGATGGTCAGTGGTCGCTCTGTAATACCTGTAATTAAAATTTGGAAGAGAAAGAGAAAGAGATCCACCGTCGAATTCGATTTTTTTTTTCCTCTTGCATGTCTCTTACGAAGAAGAAAATTTTAAAAAATAGGAAGCGTTTGAGGGGGAAGAAATACTCAGCTCACCGCGAAAGCGGAAAAAAATTTTAAAAATAAAAAAAAAACAATTGAAAGGCCAAAGTCTAAAAGGGTACAGAAGGGAGGGGCTGGTGCAATTTTGTAGGTATTCGAGAAAACTAGCAAAAGAAACTCGAGTTAAAATGAAACTACGTGGAAGTTAGCATCAACATTAGAAGGCTACCCAGAATTCTTTCCATATATCTCCAGCTCAACAAAGCATTTCCATAGCGAGAGATTCACAGGTGAGGTAAGAAACAAGAAAACGTAGAAATATGAAGAGATCAGATCAGCATCGCCGCAATTCATACAAGCTATAGCAATTCCACATTTCAAAAGGAAAGAAAGAAAATCAAAATGATATCAAAGGAAAGAAACCCCCAAAAACAAAAAAAAATTAAAAAGAAAAATGAAAGAAAGAGAGACTACTTACCTGGAAGAAACATCCGATGATCCATCGAATCCGAGTAGAAACGATCGAAACCGAAGCAACAGGGTCAGATCCCCTAGATGATGACATCCAAGACAAAATCCCTTCTTCCAAGAGAGAGAGAGAGAGACAACAGCCCAGAACGAGAGGAGATAAAAAGGTATTAAAAAAACAAAAAAAAAAAAGGAGAAAGAAAGAAAGAAAACACAAATCAAAGGTGAAACGGAAGAGAATCAAAAAAGAAAATAAAAAAGAGGAATAAATTAGAAAGGAAACGTGTCGGACACGAAGCGGCGACGCGACAGGGAAACGTAACCAAGAACGGTGACGATGAACTCACGAAATGGACGAGAAGAAATGAAATGAAATTTAACAAGAGATCCAACAACGAAGAAGAAGCAGAAGAAGAAGAAGAAGAAGAAGCGATGATGAATGATGGTATGGTAGCTGTAGGGCCCCTCCAATTTTCCCCCCTCACTCTCACAAACAACACGATATTAACTTTTTTCTTTTTAAAAAAAAATAAACAAAGCAACAAAATATATATATATATATATATATATATATATTTCTCAGTTTCTTTGTTTAATAAAGCTTTTACATTGTAAATTGAAGATAATAAAAAAAAAAAAAAAAGTTGTGGGTAATTAAAAAAACAACAAAAAAAAAGTTAGTATATTGGGAGGGTACCAACGTTGTTTGTAGTAGATGAAAGTGTGGGAGCTGCCGTACCTTCACCGGCCTTTCTTGTACCTGTCTCGCTCTAGCGCTCGATCTCGTTCACGCCCTCTTGTACGCTTTTCGATTTCCAAAATGCTTTAACAAAAAATGAGGTGACTGGAAATCTGAATGGGTAGGAGAAAGAGACGGTGGACGTTGCTGCGACTAGACATCCAAGTTTTTCATGCAACTTTACCACGTTCAGATGAAAGGGCCAGGGAAGTGCAGAGTGCAAAAATATATAAATAATCTGAACATGAGTTGGCCCCCGACAAATAAAAATTTACAATAAAATTGTAAATTTTAATTTCTATTATAATTATGATTTTTAGATTAACTAATTTATAATACTGCGTCAGGAGTTTTAATTTTATAAGATGTTTTGAGCTTATATCTCGTTATTCACTGATACTATAGTACAAGATTACTCCAAATTATAAACCAAGCATGCTTTCATGGACCCATTTGATTAAGGAAAAAAAAAAAAAAACCAAAGAAATAGAAGGTTTTAAAAGAACAACGCTAAGGAGACACAAACACCAACGTTGAAAACTATTGTTACTGACTTCACATTAATTTATTGGATTTGAATCATTTGATGCTGGCCCCTAGAATTAATTTACAACTTAAGTAGCAATGTCCCTTGAGTTTTATGCTGAAGGGAAAGCACATAAAATAGATCACCAACCACTGTACCAACTCCAGTACGCCTTTGTTTACTACAGTCTGATAAGCGCGGAGTTTGACCCACTTTCCCTTCCTTCCCTTCCTTTCCTTTCCTTTCCTTTCGTATGTGCCCTCAATTACTTCCATCCCATTTATTGATGCATTAATTTATAACATCTTTAACTAATTGAATGCAAGAAGATATTTTAATGTTTATCCACATAACTTTTGCTAACTTTTTAGAAGCAATAGAGCAAGTGAAAGTATAAACACGAACACTATATTACGGGCACATGGGTGAATGGCACTCTCAGAAGTCGGTGCAAGCGCGTACAATGTGTAATAGGTAAAAAAAAATGCACAGAATGCAGATACAACCCCACCCAACTCTACCGGTTATTAGAGTTTGGTGAGGTGAGAAAGAAAGATTACACATGTCCATTTCACAGGGGTTGCTTCCATCGCTCGGACCACCAGTCTCTCGTCATTTTCTCCAACCACTTCCTTTCCAATTTCTTCCTCTCCTACTTCAATTATATAAGCTATTTTTTGAATTACACACCAAAAATGCCTCTATATCTCATTGCAGTTCGAAATCCCTATCCTAGCTAGAAATTCTTCTTTAAATGCCGCAGCTCAAGTGATGTGACAATCGCAAACCTCCATACAGGCATAAGCAAATCCCTATGTTCCTGGCAAGATCTTCCCGTCTATCTATAATAAACATGACAAACTAGAGCAAGAACGGCCAACAAATAAAATAAAAATCAATGCTGTTGGGGTTGTCAGGTAAACAGGAAATCTGAAATTAACTAAGAAAGAAAAAAAAAGATTAAAATTTGTCGTTATGCCATTTAGTTCACAGCACAAGTATCAAAATCCACCCAACCCAACCATCATTCATCTCTGCGGATTGCTAAGTTTATCTCAACTGAACAAATTTTTATTTCCTTTACCTGGAGCAGTCCACAATTTTATCGGAGAAAGGAAACGAGGTCACTGCACCGCAAATAGTACGAATCATGAATTTATGATCTACTCAATAGTTTTTCAGACGCAGGAGCTGTAAAGATATAGCTGGCCATTCCCAAAATTGTTTTCAAAACATCAGAAACGCAGGGCCCTTTAAAAAAAGGCTTGGCTTTACTAGGAAGTGTTTAACAATGCATTTTCATAACACGATCATTCCAAAATTCTTCAAGGTTGACAATGAAATGGAAAGAGCAAAAAAATATCAAAAAAGAGACATTGTGAGAGGAAGAAAACATGCTGCATATACAAACTTGGGTACGTTAAACAGCACCTAGGAGAGAACCTCAATCGATGACAGGTTCTTGACAATGCACCGCAACAACTAATCAGCAATTGTTTCAAGTGTACTTATTTCCTGTTCTCTTTTTTTTTTTTTCAATACATTCAAGTGACAAACAAACAAGGCAACTCATGTTATTATCATGTTGAAGCCAAAAGGTATTGACAAGTTAAAACAAAAAGATTACAGCGAATTATCTCATTTTCTCTGGCTCCATAGAACAAACCTGAAATAAAAATGTTAGGCTGCAGTTGCTATCATTCCTGGTCTTTATGACAGTCTACTCAATCACAAATTCTTTGGCGGAGAACCTGAATTCAGTTCCTGTTTGCTTTTTGTCCTCTTCATCTTTGCTTTAAATCTTGACTTTGCCATGAGCGTTTGTACTGTGTTTGTAAAGTTCGCAGCTGCCATTACCACAAGAAGGATCCCACAGAATACTACCTAAGAAAATTGCACATTGTGCAAATTAACATACTTTTTCAGCATAAACATAATAATAAAAGGTAGAAACTTCAATATTAAAGACAAGGACTAGTCAGACATAATTCTTGCCTGCCATTCCGAAACAACTCCAACCAGTGCTGTCTTAAGCAATAAGAGTCCAATATATGCTTCAAAACCCTGAAATCAAGAGCAGAAATAACAATAAAAAATAACAATGATGAGATTACTACCAAGATAAATCTAACAATACAGAAAATAAATTATGAATTAATTATGTAAAATGAAACTATGTGGTTTTCTCTAGTCAAAGGCCTCAGACCAGACTTCTTGTCATAGTGTCACTACCAAAGTACAAAATTATATTTCGGTAAGCAATAACATAAATTGCAGCAATTTCAATGCAAATATCAGGAATGGATGAGTATACTTGAGAAAGTCATGTTAGAGAAGGTTATGAAGTAGTCCCTAGCCAAATCGTAGACATTATACCTAGATGAGGTGTGTAGATAGCAATGATTGATGCTTCATAGAAGCAAATCAAGAAATTTTTTTGGCTCAAGTGAAGGCTTTGAGAAGTTGAAGTAAGCCAAAATTCAGCAACATAGCTATCAAAGTTTAATTTATGTGAAAATTCACCATACATCAATTCAAATAAGGTTCTTGCATTGCTATATGTGTGGATCTAAAGCAAAAACTGAAGCATTGTGAGATGGTCTTACTCATTGTTGAATAGGTCTGAATTGTTAATTAGCTAAGGGACAAATGTCTTTATAACTCTAAAGGTAGTTGGCATATACAAATATATGATTTACATTATTATGGTGAATCTTGATTCATTGATCTGAATCCAATTTGATTTGCTAAGCTTCAAAATGATTTAATCCCAATTTACAATTTTGAAAACAATGATATGTGACCTAAAGAAGATGACCAAATGACACCTACATATTTCAGTTGTTGGTAGCATTGTATTAAATCAGAACAACCAACTACTTTATCCTAAATGCCAATCTTAATTCACGAGTCCCACTTCATAACATGTTCATAAGTAAACCATTACCAAACAACATATTGCTCTCACCTGCAAAATGAAAAGCAAGGGGCACAACAACCATAATTGACCTTCTACACCAGCAGTTTCTCCCCACACAACATCCATTCTCTTTGCCTACAAATAGCAAATATGACAAATAAAAATTTATCAATATTCATGCAAGAGGATCGCAATCACCTCATCGATTTACTAAGTCTAGCCATAAAGCCAACAAATAAAGTACAGCGTAAGTTTTTCAAACCATATGACAAGCAACAGAAAAGGGTTATAGAGTCCAGATAAAAGTCACTAGTGCAAAAGGATGATTCCTACTGATTGAAGAAACCAATTTATATTTATCTATTCTTTTGTGTGAATGTGTGGAAGAGTAAGATTAAGACAAACAACATTTTCAAATGGTTAGGATAATGAGGCAGTGGCAGCAGGTTCTAGGTTCAATGTGAGACTGCAAGTTCACAGGTTCGAGTCCTCACCCAAAGGTTATTCTCGAATAAAAGGAAAAAAGATTCATCAGTGATTGTTGCTACAATCGTGGCTACCTGATACTCCTCAAGTACATGTTTGCATTCGTTTCCTCTCAAGAAAAAAACTATTTAAATGGTTACGTGGTACCTTCCCCAGTGCAATACGAGTATACAGTCTCTGACGTTGATATCTATTTTGTAGAAGCATTGCCACTCCTTGCATGACAGCCCATAGGAGAAAAAGTTGAACACCTCTCTGCTCAAAGTGCAACAAATCCAGCCTCAAGATCAAGAAAAAACAAAATCTAAAACTTCAAAGAAAACAAGTAATAACCTGCTTGTGGTCACAATCAGGTTGTCCTTTGATCTCCCATGTAAGACTAACAAGAGCCATCATCATAGCACAATAATGATGATAAATCCACCTGTGAAAACAGAAATCACCACAATCTAAGCTCCTGTTATTCTAATATTTTGTTTGTACAAGACTCCCAATATTGAGAATGGGCATTATAGACATAACTGTTACTTCATGCAACCTCTAAATACTCAATTCAATAAAGCCCTCCCAACCCCACATGAAATCATCCATTCAAGCAACCTCCAAATGATAAAAACTAGAGCATTCTTTGTAACATCTATCTCATTATAATATATTGTGTCGCAGAAGAGGGGAAAAAAAAAAGAGAGGTTTTTGGCAAAGACTAAACATGTGTGACATTGTGCAAATAAATTGAAAAGCAATCTGAAGCTCCATCCCAATTCTTTTTCCTTCGTACATTAGTATTTAACCTTGAAAAGTTTCATTCCCTGTAGGATTAAACCAAATTGGTGAAGACCAGGAACCTGCCTCAAAAAGTAGGAAACTCGAATTTGAAATTCCACTCAAAAGAGGGTGGGAGGGCCATGACTCAAGATGAAGTGTGTAAAACTAAAGTAGCAGAAGACAGTAAAAAATAATAATAATAAATAAATAAATAAATAAAAATCAGTCACATTCTTGTTCAGCCAGTTTGTACTGAATGGTTGATTCATGAATAAAAAGTCATTATCTTCCACTTGCTCCATTTTTTTTTTCCCTCCCACAGTTTCATCAAGGAAATAGTACTAACAAAAAGTTATTAACTGACTTTTTTAAAAGAAGTAGCATGAATAGAAAGTCATTATCTTCATGTTTAGCAGGTAGCAAATGCAGACATCTGTATACCAACTGACTTAAGCCAATTCAGATAATAACTACTTCTATCACCCTTTCAATGCTTTAATGTCATCAATAATTATAGTCACCATTTAGCATCCAGCAATTAGAGTAAATACCTTATGAAAGATCCAAAGAGCAGTTTGGACCTCATTTGGGTTAATTGTTTCATAAGAGGTTCTTTCCATAACTGGAATCTGTGACCACATGGTCACAAGACAGCAGCCTTATCTTGAGTTATTCATAACAACCATGGGTACCGGTACCCTTCATCTCCTACTTTGACATATCTATTTAATCATCTATTATTCTTGGTGAACCTCTCAAGGCATGAAAAATCATAAAGAATATTAAAAAGAAAAAACTACAATAAACATAACAATTTACATGAGAAATTCTCATTACAAGAATGTCATTTTCATGGTGACCAATTAGGAGTTCTCCCACTTCCATCAATTGACATTTTCAAATCAGCATATTTGTTAGGTGTTAAGTGTAAGAGAAGAGCTATGTAACCTGAACTTGGGATGGGTGTATATCAAGAGGTTGGACCTATTCATTTTCAAATTCTAGGATACGATACTTAACTATGTTATACATTATTCTTCTTTTTCTGCTTTTCACTCATTTACTGCCCTTTTTTATTTACTGTCAATTGAATTTCACTTTTTATCATTATCTTCTTTCATTCATTCTTTTCATTTCATTGGAGAATCTACACAACAATATTCTAAAATCTGAAGTGTTGAAATAGATATTCCACACTCATGTCGTGAGATGAAATGTCAGACACAGGTATGTTAAACTAAAGCAAAGAGTTTAGATTACATAAGAAAAGAGAATATCTTTGGTTTTGGGTTTCTTTTTCTTAACACAATAGCCTCGCCTTTTCTTTCTCTTCCCCTTAACCACTCATACTACAAAATTCCCCAATTCTCTTGAACAATGGGTACTGAGAAGATGAACTAAATTATCTAACCTCCAATAGAGAATGAAAGAACCCGACCTGTCAAAGGCATCTCAGACAATAAACATTCCTTGAGATGACCCCCTTGCCAATCATCATTTCCTCCAAGATTACCTACATCTTAGCACTCTTTGACATCACCATCCTGGATTTGAGTTACACTTATTCAAAGACAACATTTCTTTGACTAAACAGTCAGCAATATAAAATTTTGACATTTTATCCTTCGCATGTCTCTCCTCTTACAATAACGAAATGGAAGACTAGGTCAAATGTTGTCTGAATCATGATGCATCGATACATATAAAGATTTCCTTTGGTTCTATCTCTACTACACATAACAGGTAGGGGTGACAACCCATATGACTATGTCATAAATAAGTCGTGCATATTGCAAACCAAAGTCTAACTCATTTATTAATCGTGTCATGATATGTAAACCAACCTCAACCTATCTATTAATTGTGGCATATTCATATACCTATTTATAACCTATTTAACTTTTTATAACTAATTTTAAAATTATTTTTATAAAAAAAATTAATAAAAATAAAATAATTTATTAAAAATAAATTGAAATAATAAAAAAATGATATTAGTAATATATTAATAAATATGTTAATTTTAAATGAACCTATTTATAATGTTTTTAACTTGTTCATAATCGGGTTAAACAGGACATTTTCAGGTTTGGTTGGTTAACCTGATTATGACCTGAAATTCAGTCGTGTTTAACCTATTTTGATTCAAACTCATTTATATTAAACCTAAACCAATTAACTACATGTTATGTTTGGGTCGGGTTATTATGTCATGTCACAAATTGTCAACCTCTAATAACAGGAATTATCAACCATCTTCCTTAAAGAGTTAAATTTTAGTATGAAATTTGTAACTAAGATTATTGATCTCACATTGCATGGCATATGCCCATGAGTAATTACTTAGAGAATTAGAGCAAAAATCTAAGTAGTATGACAGAAAACACAACAGAATGCTCCACAGAAAATAGAAAAATACTTATTCAAGAATCATGGTCAACAAACACAATAGCATTAAATATCATATCCAAATGATTAGATTTACTTGGAATTTTATTTCAGACTTGAAATTGCAGAGACATGGCTTTTCCTATGGCAGCTAAGGAGGTGGTTCGAAGGAGTAACCTCATCCCGCAAGCACTCTCCTACCAGAAGTCTCCAAACAAGAAAATCTATACAAAGGGAAAAAAGGAAAGATCCTCCTTGTGGTCCATTGTCATTTATGGGCTAAGATGAATATGGACATAATTCTTTAGTCAGGTAAAGTAAGGGGCTGACAAGGATATGGACAGCATATAGTGTGGAAGGGACAAAGTCAGACAAAAGGAATTGTTTTTGCCACATCAATTTTCCATATGGCAGATGGCCACATGTTGCTGCAGTCCTTCATGCATGCATTGAATCTCAGACTAACTGTAAAATAAATCCAATTACCATGGACGAATGTCACTGCCATTCACTCTCAATATGTTCTCTCGCAAGGCCAAACTTGTATAAAGAAACAAAAGCCAAGCCTGTGATAATAGTACTCATGTTAGAGCATATACAACAAGAAGACAGAAAAAACAGTAATCTTCAACAAAAGAATTGCTTCACCTGACATTATTACCTGATATAGCTGTACTGGTAATGCTGGCAAGCATCCATTCCAGATCCAAGACCTCAACAGAAGTAGTGTTGATGGAAAAAGAAGAAATTGAAATGCTGTTCTATCCTGCTCAAAAGATAAGGCAGTGGTAGTCATTCCACTTTGACAATAATAATAACAATCATGCATCGGTGTTAATATGGGCCGCCGGCATGGCTATAACCTAACACAATAAGCCTGCAAAAGAGGGCTGAGATAGTGCAACCCGTTTGGGCAATGTGTTAACTACTAGCCCAAACCTACCCATAACTCGTTGAAAATTCTCAAGGATTTAGTTGGGTTGAGTTGGGCTTCACCCATGGGCCAAATAATGTGCAAAATGGGCTAAAACTACAAACAAACTGGCTTAAAGGTTTTTTTGAATAACTTTTTTTTTTAAATAAGATAGTGTACTTAATATAATAATATTTCTCAAAAAATCCATTACTTTAATATAGTAAATTTTTAAGACTTTTTTGCTAAACTAATATAATATAAATACAAGAAAGAATTTTAAACAATTTCTAATTTAAATATCATTTATCTACTTAATTTAATACAATAATATCCCCAAAAAAACTATCTTACTCAATTTAATAAAGTAAAAAAATTTTAAATATCTTCCTGAAATCTAAAATAATATGACATAGATATTAAAACTTTTAAATGATTTTATATTTAAATAATATGATATTGATATTATATTGGCTATTAGGACAGGCCATGAGCCTAGCTTGAACCAGTGTTGTCAAGGCAAAAAGACGAAGCTAAGTGGTAAAACAAAGGCCAAGCAAAGCCTAGGCGGGTCTAAGTTGAACTATAAAAAAATTATTTATTTATTTTAATATATTGGTCCCTCACTCCACATATATGTATGTGTGTGAAAAATAGATAATATATTAAAATAATTAACAAATTTTTTATTTTAATATATTATTCAATTTTTATTAATTAAAATTTTAAAATAATTTTTCAATCCTCTAGAAAGTAATATTACAAACACCCCTTATAGTGACCTAGACAATGCCTTGACAACGGCAGCCTAAACATTATTATATTAGGTTGTTGGTCTAGATCGTGAGGAATACAATTCGACGAATTTCAACGAAATTAGCTATATTAATTTGTAACTTAGACAATCAAAGCAAAATTCATATGTAACTGTAAAACTATAAAATTTTGTCAAAATCTTCGAAAAAAATAGTAAAGTTCACCTAAATTTGAAATTTCAACTATTTTTACAAAAAAAAATTAAAAAAATTAAAAAAAAAAACCCCAAAAGCACATTTTTATAGAAGAATATTTGTGATGCACACAGATTCTTTTGTATAATCATAGAGATTGTAAAAAGAAAATTTTTTCTCTATAAGATTGAAGGTAAGATGTGTGCACCTAGCGAGTTGCAATCTAAGAGAAAGAAAAATAAGATATAGCTTAAAGGAGAGACAATAAATAAAAGAGAAGAATAAGCTAAGAGCCTAAAAGGAGAGGCGTCAAGAAAAGGAAAAGAATAGAGGGGTGTTCGTTGAAGTCGGTAGGAAAGATCAAAATTGCTTGCACTAGTAGTGACAAGCAACCCAATAACCAATCAAGTAAGGGTTTATGTTTGTAAAACCATTAGGGTTTGATGATGATTTTATCTTTCTTTTTTTTTTTTTAATAACAGTTTTAAATTAACACTCACAATGTGCACTAAATATTGTTAATGCTATATTGTACTTTTATATATAAGATATTATCAATTTATGTTTGTTTTCATCATTTTTAATAAAAAATTATGCATATTTTAACATTTACATATAATTTTTTTTTAAATTCTCTAAGTTTACAAATTTTTATAAAAATTTTTCAAATTTTTCGAACTCTTTGAATTAATTTTGCTTTTCAAAAGCCGAAGTTTGAAGCAAAGTAGAATTTTCATTCCTTGTTGTTCATACGGATTTTCAAGAGACTATCCCAACTTCCCATCTCCATGATAACAAGAGGGTTGGGCCAGCCCAATATTAAAATCAAGCTTGGGCTTAGGTTGAATTAGATAGCCAATTCAAGCAAAACTCATGGGTTCATAGCTTAAACTGACACACCTAATCATGCACAAAAACACACATTCATATACAAAGAGAGAGTGAGTGAGAGAGGGAAAGCACCATCAATGGTTTAATTCCAATCAAAATGCTCTATTCAGAATTTAAATTGTGCAAGGGAAACCCCTTGCAAATATCAGTGGACTTTTCTTTCTAATATATGTTATTTATCACATTTTTCCAACTTTAAGGTTACCAATTGCCACTATGACTGCTATTGTTTTTCTTCTTATAATTATTTTAGTGATTCAAGAGAATCCAAATTCCTTAAAGCGCCCAACTAGCACCTTGAAGTATATTCCAATGTTGTCAAGATGGTAAGGCAATTTAAGATGATAAGCCTCCATAAGGCGAGGCGGGGCCTAGGCAATCCTTAAAATAATTATTTAAAGATCCCTGAAGAATTATTTATTTATTTATTGGTCCCTTAATATATATATACACACACACACACACATATACAATTCCTTGAAAATTGTTTAATACTTTTTTATAATTTTATTTATTTATATTTTACATTTAATCAATTAATAATATATAAATTATAAAATTATAAATAATGAAATATTAGATAATACATTATGATAAACTCATAATCATCATAAGTTCACAAACTTCATATTCATAACATTCCAAAAAGAAGAGCTAATTGCGAGAGAGAGAGAGAGAGGGAGATATGTAGAGAGAGAATGAGAGACGCAGAAAGAGAGACAGAAGAGAGATGTAGATAGAGAAAGAGAAGAGAGATGTCAAAAGATAGAGAGGAAGAGAACAAAAAGAGAGGGAGGGACATAAAGAGAGAGAGAGGCAG